>OENT01000158.1:1470-181587 GCA_900239685.1 Rotaria macrura
AAGAGAGACTGTATTCTGAAAAATGCTTGTAATTGAACTGTCAATTGATCAATATCTTCTTATGTTGTTTCTACAATAAGGATACGTTACTTTTCGTTTTTGCAATACTAACAAAATCTGTTGCATTTTCATATTTATCTTTTGTGGTTGAAATTTGTTGCCAAAAGCATCGTTTAACATTGCCATCGATGGCAACAACCACGCCTTTCGGCTGACTGGTAGCAAAATAGTGCCACGAAAGGATCAATTGATATTTATTTGACAATAAATATTTAAGACTTGCTTACGGTGTCAAAAGATGAGTTAATTCATTATCAAGTCTAAAATGAGGCATATAGGAAAAACATATTTCGTGAGTACGTTACCATTTTTTTCTTCAATCAATGGAGACATCGAACCTAATATAGTCACTAAATAACCTAAAAAAATTTAGGGAAAATGTGTAAGTTATGGTCAAATCGATTAAGCAGTTAGGTGAAAAATTAACTATACAAACGGTTTAGCAATGCACTCACCCAAGAATTTATCAGGTTTTAGGAGCTTTCAATTTTTTCCATAAAAGTCGTGGCAACTATTGCCGGTATCAATGAATAGTCCAAATTTCATAGATTCGAAACATATGTTAAACTTCAGTTGAAAATTATTCTTAAGCTGTTTCTATTCTTCCTTTTTGTAGCCGCACAAATATATCATTAGTTAAAGCGAAAGTTGCCACCAACTTATTGCGCTTAACCTTTTCTTCCTTTAAGGAAATAACAGAATTCAAACTATGCATTCTGAGACAAGAAAGTGTGCTCTAAAAAATAGTATAGCGTATTTTGAATCGACTTTTAGCCGGACAAGTTCTTTATCCTTTTCTTGAATGTTCCTTTGCATTTCTCATCTCTTTTCATTCTTCATTATCTTGTCTTGTCTATTTCATTTATTGCCTGTCTATACACACTGCGACGTGCAAAAATAGTCGTCATTGAACAAAAACTAAATAAAACAAAATTCATGAAGTTTTATTTCATCAAATATTCGAAATAAACCCCTTGTTACACCTACGTATGCAACCGCATTCGTTGAATCCGTTTATGGAACACTCTTTAGATAAAAAAAAATGATTAACTTCTATAGTTCATGAGGTAAACAGCTTATACATGTGGTGTAGAAAGAGAGAAAATAAGAAGGATAACGTGTGTTAGGAGAATGAACAAACAAAAACAAAATATCAGAAAAAAGATTCACATGATAATTTTCATTTTTGTCCAATATAGTTTACTATACTATCGAATCAAAAAAATTTGAATATGGATATATACATTAAAAAATTTTAAGATAAAGTAAAATAAATTAATCACCACTTTTGTCAACAACACGATGATCTTCACCTGTAATTGCAGGAAATAAATTTTCTATTTTTTTGTTATTGTTGATTCACCAACAAAGCAGGATAAGTTTGTTATGTATTTATTGAAAGTAATTCTACCAATCTAGAACAAACACCATAAATGTTTTATTTGTTTCGTTTTTCTTCTTGCTTGTTCGTTTTCAAAGGAAAACGGTATTGCTTTAAATGATAATTACCACTTTGTATTTGTACTATTCGCATCGTTACTAATACTTCTTCACTTTTGAGAAAGTGAATAAAAGACTACAACTCTGGATGTGGACCGAATCGGTGTTGTAAACAATTATCGTATCCTAAATATTAATTTAAAAAAATTTACAGTCATTGCGTGTGTGGGTGTATGCATTTGTATGGGCCCCTGGGTCTTGGTACGGATGAGTTCTCGAATGATACTCACACCCTTACACCCACATCCACAACCTCACACCATCCACCAACACCAACACCCATATCCAAAGCCCACACTCACATCCAAACACATTTTAAGCAGTTTAGACTGATAGTGACATTTTTTGCTTTTCTGCTACCCCTTTTCCACGGGTATATCATGGAAGTAGATTTTTGATAATGCTTATCGTTTTTTTGAATCAATCTACTTTTATTTTGATGCACGTTGCTCACTTTTACACGCCCATTTACATGTTATGGAAGAAGGTAGTAACGATCGCAAGAACTTGTTTTTTATTTACTTTCTTTTTATATAGTCTCCTACGGTAAGAAATCGATTTTGCAGAAAAAGATCATCACATAGTAAATCCTTACGTGTTATGACACGAAGGGTTTATGATTACTATTAGTGATGAACTGAACCGACAGTTTCAGATAAGATGAAGACAGTATAAAACTTTTCTTTCTCTTTTGTGCATTTTTACAGTGCAGAAACATTCTTATTTCAATATGTAAAACGTGATAATGTCAGTGTGTTACACAGTAAGGGTATACCGTTGCCACAGCGATGAAGGATGAAGAGCAACACTTTTTCGGTACAGCTGTGAAATTTTTCTTCATCGTTCTCTCCTAGGCGACTTTCTGACAGTATAAATGAATGTATCAGAGAAAAATTCAACGCAGTTTTTGCAGGATTATAATGTAAAACAGGCATAAAATTCGGCAATCATTAATAATCTTGTTTATATCAATGAGAGCTAAAATTAATTCTGCATTGTGAATACAATTGCCTTCACCCTTTTTTTCTTAAAAGTTGAAGACGGGCTTGAAAGAAATGAAGATCGTTCATTTATGATAAGTCATCTTTGAAAACAGGTTAAATCATACTTCTTTGTGAAAATTCATATATTGAAATGAACACAATGCGCACTGTCTTTTTGAAAATTATAAAGCATACTTTATTCATAAGTCAAAAATTTGTCTAATGATTCAATTCAGTTTTACTATTTAAATCATTATCTGCAAAGCCAGCCTTAAAAATTCCTTAACTAATCAAACCTTGAAAATTCTTTAATATTTTCGCATTCTTAGCGAATTCCATATGCAAAGACGTCCCGGGAGAAGTCAGATCAAGCGTTGATTGAAATAGCATCTGTCTAATCTAATTAAAATTGTACGCTTTCAAGTCCATCCTCTTCGAAGCCTAGATTGCGTCTAGTAGATTGGAATGTGATGAAGCTATGTAGATACGTCTAGCCCATCGTAGTACATAGATCACACTATTTTTGTCGTTAATACTTGCTGTGAAGAATTTCTTTGTAGGCTAAGTTCTAAAGGAAATTCTTTACACGTGCTAGCTTTTTTCAGTATAGTTCAAATTACAGATTTCTTTGCTAGTTTTGTTTGATGAGAAAACCCTTTTTCACGTTGAATGAAAGAAATTTGTTATTCAAATATTCCTTCGGTTCAGTTTGAAAACGTCTTACCATTATGCTAAGCATTTATCGATAGATAAAAAAGATCCAAGCCACTCTGAAATGATCTTTAATGTAAATTAAATTGTGCATAGGTTGACCATACCTATGAAAATCGGTTTTTAGAACATTGCGCAAGAAGTTTTTTTTTTGTATAGTTTCCTTTCTATTACTTAACACGGATGTGATGTTTAAACCTACATTGGCATGTGATAGTCCTTTGAGAAAACATTCGATTGCATTGGAAATCATCTTTGTCAAGTATCTTAGTAGTGAAGTTCATTTTAAAGTAATATATACTTGTATTTTAGCGAGGAACGATCTACAATCGAACGAAGTCTTCTAATTCTATAGAGTGAATTATTCTGAACTTTTTTTTTGAGACCTTACCAGTAGAAAAGAGTCTGTGTTTTGTTACAGCTTCATATCTTGTTGCAGTGCTTTGGTCAACTACGAACAATTTCTAATGATAGACAATAAAGATAATGCTTCGGCATTGCAAACTTATTGCGAGCCAAGTGCTATCAAAAAAGAGGAAGATTTTTATAATCACACAGATGGACCCCGTTTCAGTAGTGTGGAAAAATTTTATTATAATCAGCATACTCAGCAGACATGATTTTGCAATATCGAAAATGAAGAACTGAGAAGCTATGGATAAATTGATTCTAGATCCATGGGATGCATTAGAACAAGGTTGTTCATTTACTGACACTTTAGATCCTGATACAGAGTTGGATCAGATTTTTTATTCGTTTAAAGTAGCTAAATCGCTACGAAAAGCTTTTCCTGATGAACACAACTATGGATGGTTACATCTAACTGGTTTGATTCACGATCTAGGCAAAATACTAACGCCTGCATTTGACGAGCCTCAATGGTGTAACGTTGCGAGATACATTTCCCGTTGGATGTGTGTTTGAAAGAGTGGGGTTTTTCCTTAATATTTTGATCATAATCCTGATATAAAACATCCAGTTTATTCAACTAAACTAGGAATTTATCAACAAGGATATGGATTGAATAACTTAATAATGTTGTTTGGTCATGATGAATATTTATACAACGTATTAAAACAAGAAAAAAATGCAAAACAAATAATTGAAAAACAATTGGCGATTCAATCTTACTATATGATCAGGTTTCATTCATTTTTTCCATGGCATAAGTTTGCAGCTTATACAATGTTTGAAAATGAAGCAGATTAAGAAAACAAAGAATGGGTTCAAATGTTCGCAAGCTATGACTTATATTCGAAATCACATGATATTGTAAATGTGGAAAAAGTTAAGTCTTACTTGGAAGAATTACTCAGACAGTACTTACCAGCTAAACTTTACTTCTAGCATCCATCGATAAACTGTTGTTTCATTTCCTTTTATGAATAAGGGCTGCTTGAATAAAACTATAATTTCTAACAATCGCTCATAAAAAGTATCTTTTGGATCAGATTCGATCTTATTGTAATTCATCGATTGATATTGAAATAATAATGTTGAATATTCGCAAATGATGCATCTGTTTGTATTAGGTAGAAGTGTTTAGTTTAGAAACTACAGCATGGGTCAAAAGTGTGGCTTCACTATTTTGTTTTGATTCGCTTATTAAAACTGTAACAGATTAATTACTTTTTTCATTATCAGCGTACTTCATACGGTACACATGTTTTAAGTTTTAGAATCTTTCAAGAATTAGTGAGCATAGAAACATATTGACATCGAGTTTTCTCTGAAACGTGGGTGTAGCTACAGTGGATTTCTTGCCCCACACTTACACCCACAAAATTAGTCGGGCACCTCTTTTCGAGAATGAAACGGTGAATGCATGTGTTAAATCTTGTTAGTCCAATAAAATTTCGAAAATAACAAAGAATATTATGTCTAGTATTCCCAATGATGTATTCATCGATGTATCTTTCAAAGTGAAGATAAACATTTAAATATGGTTTTGAGTAGAGCTGAATGGAAAACAAAAGAATGTTGGAAAATTTTTGTCACCTTCATTATTTAAGGATTCAATTCATGTATTGATAAAGATCTGCTTATATCATTTTAATTTTTTATCATCGATACATGACTGAATTATATTTATTGAAAAACGAAAGTTACACAAAAATACCAGAGAAAACTGTACACCTCTTCATAATTAGTAGCTGTTTATTTTTGAAAGAAGATTAACAGCTAATATTAGATCAATTAAGCGATGATTAATATGTGGAAAAGGAAACAATCCATATCACACTCGATCTATACTATTATTAATATATATATATTCAGTGGACGTATAAGATAGATTTGAAAGGCATGATGCACTCCGTTGAAGTAGTATGAAAAGAAAGCAATGCTTCGAAAATAATTGAAATACTCACATTTTTTAAACTTCATTCATGCATCATAAATGACAAAGAAAAGCAATAGAAATAACTTATCTTATGAAAAAGTGAAAATCAATTACAATTTGTTTTCTTTTTTTTGTTATGTTTTACTCATATTATTTAAAATATATCTTTTCATTGTATGAGCAAGAATATTCTGGTGTTAATCTTTCATTTATTTTCCATGGATAAGACTGTATTAGAAAAATATCTTAAAACTTTTCGACATCAAGACACGGTAGCAAACTGAGAGTTTGGTAATTATGACAAAGATTAGTTCTTGATTATTTTTCTTCTTTTCTTAAACCATACTTTTATGGCAACGTCTAATACTGTTCGAATAGATAGTTAAATATTGCATTTTGTTAGATTTTAGATTATCTTTTACATAAAGTTCTAAGTTTTTTAATTGTTGCTATTCTTTGCTCGTTAGTATTGAACTTATTTGGGAAACAAAAAATTTCGTACATCCGAATTATACATTTAATGGTGGTTTTGGAACTTTCAAAATTGTACATGAACATTAAAATACCGGCACGATATATTTGACGAAATAGAAAATTGAAAGCAATTATTCTAACATCTTTTTCGAATGAATTAGAAGGAATTTTTTGTTCCTTTTAGTTTTATTAAAAAAAAACTGTCCATCAGTTTACTTCTTGATTGCAAAAGCAGTGATAATTGTATGCAATATAATTAAATATATTTATATATACGAACATTTTAGCAGATTAATTGCTATGAGATAGTTCGTATTAAATCTGTACAGTATGCAAGTTTTATTCATAAGCTAGTCTGGTCAGATGTCATGCTATACAAATTTATTAAACTCTTGTTCATGAGATGAGTGGGAACGAGAATCATCGCGTCATTTGGACATGGCTGGTTTAATATCTCTTTTATCATTAAAAATAATTATTGTTCGTATCATATTTAGCTTGTGAAACAGTGCGTGTATCCATGATTAAGTGGATGGTTAGACTTCTCAATTGTTTGCGCCAAGCAGGCTACTTGTATATTACAAGGAATTTGTTTTTTATTCAAAGTACTTTGAGCAGCATCATACTGATGACGCTTATGTAATCTATTTAACTTATGTTTTCATACATTGTAGGATACTATAAAATAAAGCTCATTGCAAGTTTGTATCCGGAAACAAAATATCGCTTGTTTTTCGATTCTAACGAAAACAATGCACTGCCGAACATATTCAATTCGATTCTTCAAATAAATGACGTATCAATAAAATACTCGAAAATCTATTTTTTCTCATGAGTTTCAACTTTTAAAGTAGGCCGAAAATCAATGGTAATTTTTCTGTTAGACCACTTTTATTCTTGGTCGTTTTTTTTTGGCTTGCTTATTTAAAGCATTATACTAAGACCTTGAGTTTGAAAGAACGTTCGTTTATGAATACATTCTGTTTGCTATAACACAATAGATTACTATTTTAATTGGAGGACTATTCATGTGAGTTTTATGTGAAATTGAACTTTCATGGTTTGTTCGCACAAAAATAAGCATTCAAGAACAGAAACTTATGTTAATCACACCATGTCATGTAAAATTTTCTTTTAAGTAAAAAAAAAGCATGAAATACTTGAAAGATAGTCCCATAACATATAAGTAAAGTACAAAACGAAGGAGTTTTTAACAAAACATTACTTCGTTGATTTATTAAGTGTTTCATATATATGTATACTTCGAATTTTGTCTCAGGAGTAGTTAATCTGCTATGAATATTGAAATATGTAAGTTTTGAACGTAAGAAGCACTGAATTGATGTATATTAAATTCATCTATTTTTTTCTGGTGTTTACAAGTATTTCTAAAATGAGAACAATTGAAAAAAGATTAATCGAAACGGATCTCGAACGAATTAATTTTCACTTGATTCAAATGAAAATCGAGCTCATTGTTTTTCAAAGGATAATCGTGGACAATTGAAAATTAAACGCAAAAAAATATCATCGATAGAGTTACAATCAGTATTGTAAAAATATAATTCAGTTGACGAACTTGTAAAGAGCTTTGACCGATTGTATTCTTCCTATAATATTGTTTTTGCATCTCTATCAAGTATGTCCACTAATTTTGATTATGATAACAAGTTATCATTATGTGCCGTGGTTGTTTTAAACTTTTTCATTTAAAATTTTAGAAGTGACAAGAAAGACATAGTCAACAGAAATTACATCATTTATTTAATCTAGTTCTCCTGAATAGACACTAGAAACACTTTCAGACTATTAAAAATCAATATCCATTGATTTCGCTGTGTTTTTCAACAGTTCCAAATAATTTTAGTCAAATAGAATCAAGAACTTTTTATATCAAGTCAAACATAATTGAAACAATTAATAAGGTGTAGGAAACGGGAAATTTGTTGTGTTTTTTGTTTACAGCACAAAGATAGTAGACATTCTTCTATTCTAAATCATGCAGAAAATCAATGAATCTGTAGTCTATATTTGATATTCGATTTCTATACATTCATTATACATAATCCTATTACATTGTCTGCTCTCCATTGACGTTTTATATTGAGGGCTGAGATTACAAGGTAAGCATATCTTTGAGCAACAACAATTACTAATATTGATCATTGTTTTATTCAATGAAGGTCTTATAAATCTGTACACAAAAGAATACTTGATTTTTTTTCGGAACACTAAATAAACGAATATCCCTATGCGAAGGAGATCATTTTTCTCTTTCGAGTGAAAACATAGACATTGAAAAGCTTGTTTTCCTTATATACTCATTTCAGTAGAAATTAGTTCTGTCGTGTACTTCGAGGAATAAAATAGTATGGTCATTTTTTGAAAGTAATACTAAAAATTTCTATATACTACACATAGCTGTTCAATAAACTTATTAACATCGCTAAAATGTATTTGCTTATATGTCGGCCTCAATACAATCGTTACCAAACATTTCCGTTCACGCATTGAAAACAGGAAAAAAGAAAAAACGAAAACAATAAAAATGTGCACAATCTACCTGTAAAAAATCGCAAAGTCTTGTTTGCAAAATCTCTCGAACTTTTTAAATAGGGATTGCTTTGTTTTTTTTCTCGTTTAACATTCTCGTTGAATCTATTCGTATCAAATCGAAGTTGTTCTTGTACTGATGGTGCATTCAACTGAATAAAATATATAGAATAAACTAAAAAGCCATTGAAGGGTAGAATGAATAAGAATGAAACTGCATATTTTTAAAATAGAGATGAATGATAATCAAGAATATCGATCATAGAATTGATTTTTGTCCTCCTTATTTTTACCAGTGGCTTGTCAGTTTTTGCACCAGAGCACTTCAATGAAGAAATTACAGCCAACATGAACGTATATATTAGACACGAGCTAAAGCAAAAAAAAACATGAGAAATGAAAGATCCACCACTTGCTCTGTAATAAGGAACTGATCAAAATCTTCCACATTCGGGACCATTCACGGGACTCTTGTTTTAATGGGAAATACTAAAATGCAGCACTTTATCAAAAAGATTCCTGAAAATCTTGAATAATCTAGATGCTTATAGCAATAGTTACGCCTTGATTTCTGTCTTATCAGCCATTAATTATAATGAATAATTTTATAGAGCACATAACGAGTAGTAAACTAAAAAAGAACTTCGTTGGTAAAGAATCTATTGATTTATGAAGACAGTATATACTCAATAAGAAATTTGATGGAATTTGTGTACGTTTCATTCTTGAACTAACGTAGCTCAGGATATATTTTCTTGTCTAATGAACACGTATGAACAGCAAAACAAGGTGATGCTTCCGTCGTCTATTTGACCTTAATGAAGAAAAAAGTAAGAACGAAAAACACATCCTATCAAAGTATCACTTGGTACTTTTTCTGTGTGACTTGTCATTACAACAGAATTGCTGCTCTCGGCAAAGATATCTTTACGTAACGAGCAAGGAACACAATTTTTTCACATACGTCATGAGTTTCATGAATAGTAGATATGGAAACTAGACAAAACATAATTTGAGCCATCATCAAATTGATGTTTTTAATTGCTTTTCGGTAGCTTCTAAATATAAACTTATTTTAAATATTACAAAATCAATCCACAAGAGTGAGAAAAAAAGAATATTTTAAATAATAAACATATGCACTTGAAAATAAGAAATAAAGTGGATACTTTCTTTTCACATGTTAGAAATGGTTGAGTGTTAATTATTTGACATGACATAGTAAGTAATGAAATTCTTTCGAACTCTTTCGTTTTGATCGAACAAAAGAATACGTAATGATGATATTCTTAAGTTTCTCGAACACAATTTTTCTTAAAATTGAATGCGTCGGTATTTGTAAATGAACATTCCATTGTTTAAAATTTTCAGTGAATTCGAGGCATTGAAAAAAACTATTCTATATTCAATTGAAAAAAAAATTACACAGGAAGACATCATAATACAATCTGATTTGGCAAAGCTTTCGTTGAATTGCAAAAACAAGGGAACAACAAATGATCATTTTGAAAACATCAGTAGCTGTCACCCGTTCACTAAAAACAAAGAAACTTTACTCAATTTGATAGTCTAAAATGTAATTACGTAGAAGAAAATAATGTTGGACGTGACTTTAGACAGAGAAAGTTTATTATCACAAAGGATCATATCTAGAAAATTTAATACAAAAATGTAGCATTCAGCAATCAAAATTAATGTATCCAGCCCGCTGAGATTCTTACTGTTAGCATTGAAAAAATAAATATAACAAAGACTTACACAAAATGTATAAAATGAAAGTAGATTTACAAGAGAAACTGTCTAATCGTTTTTGATATGGAAGTTTTTGCATGAAAGATTATCGACTATGTTGATTTCGAACATGGATATGAGGAATGCCTTTGGATTGCATGTTGAGAATATTGAATGACAATATTTCGAGATGAAATTTGACCTACGACTTGGTCGATTATTGAGCAAAATATTCTGAAAGTTTTAGCTCGTACATTGCTTTCGTTGTCGAGATAATAAAATCTAGAAAAAAAGCTCATATCTCACGAAAGAAAACTGAAATTTTCTATTTCTTTTTTAGATTTTGCTATCTCGACTAATAATAGTAACTTTCGAGCTACAACTTTCAGGATATTTTGCTCAGTAACCGACAAAGTCGTAGCTCAAATCTCATCGTGAAATATTGTCTTTCAATATTCTCAACATGCAATCCAAAGGCATTCCTCATATCCATGATCGAAATCAATATAGTCGATAATCTTTCATGCAAAAACTTTCATTTAAAAACCAATTGGACAGGGGAAAAATATTCTATCGTTAATCAATTGCTTTCAAAGAGTACAATATTTTGAATTAGCTTCTTGGTATGGCATCAGAGAAAAAAATGTATGTTCCTCAATTTCTGATTGTAGTTGTCTCGATAGGTTTTGGTTTTGAATAAAAATAGCACCAGTATTGCAATACCCTAAGAGGTGCTGTCTGCATGAAAATTTCTTTCGTGTTATAGGTGTTATTATTTATTTAGATATTCTCGAAGTAAGTTTTATTGAACGTAAATAAATTGATTTTGTAAACGCTGATTGGAGTGTAACGTATGTGATGTGGATCCACTGAGTCTTATTTAAGTTGGCGTCCTATCATTTCATCCCGTTCATTTCGTCCCATTAAAAAAATCAATTGTGACAATGCTGTATAATATAGTGCCATTTGTTTCAATCTTCTTTTTTTAATATATAAAACATATAGTTACGAATGAATAATAGTTCAAGAATTCAATTTCGCGTAAGCAGCCACGCGGGTCAGATACTCCCCAAAAGATTCGAAATTATAAGGAGTAGAATTCATTTTAATCGTGAATCATAAGCAGCATATATCTTCTTTTTGAGTTTTGACTCTTGACTCACTCTACTTTGTCCAATGTGGGTATCAATGTATGAACGAGGAAAAGACTAATTTCCTACAGACACACCCATTTCCTCTTGCAGTCGCGGCTTTCACATAGAAAGATATGTTTTTCATCAGTCAATCGGTGTTTCGTGCACACGAATCCATCATGATACACAATTAGATTTCCTCTTTTACTCTTTAAAATGTCAATATTAATCATTTAGTCGTATGGTTAACAACAGTAGCTAAATAGGAAAGGAGAAAAGGTTTATGTCGTAGATAAGATTTCAGTGTGAATTTTTCCTTTCTTTTATTTTAGTCTTTTGTTCAAATTAGCTAAGCAAATCAAAGAAGGAGTAAGGGCAAACTGTAGAGAAACATTGTGTATTTTACAAAATAAGTTTGGGACGAAATGATCGGGGGACGAAATGAGTGTTCACCATTAAGTTATATTGTGATGCCATAATACATACGGTTTGCGTAGTTTCTTTTCACTCCAATGTATTCATAAATATGCTGAATTATTTCACACTGATTTTTCATGACTTTACTACTTTATTGTGTTCATTTAACTCTAGACAGAATCATCGTCAACAAAGTACGGCTTATATGAATCTTCAAACAGAAACCTAATGTACTTCATATGCAATTCTCAATTTTTGTCAAGTGCAGGTGCAAAAAAAACTTGTTTCTAAACAAGACAATAATGCCGGATATGAAGAATTAAGACTAATAAAAGAAAATAAATCATGTATCCAACAGAAAGTATTGTCGATTAAAGAAAGTATAACTTGTCTGATATCGCTTTTTTTTTCCTATTCCTGCGGGAACATTCTCCTGAAAAGACATGACTTTTTATTTTCAAAAAGAATTGTAGCGATATAATTAACATTTATCAAATATAAATCAGTGAAAAAGTTTATGATTCTTATTTAATGAACTCTAAAATTGTCAAACCACATCATACAATAGATTTCCAGCAAATAAAGATGAAAAATTAATATTCATATCATGTCCTATTTACTAATTATTCACTTTGTGATATTTTTTACAGAAAAGCTAACAAAAGAACCTTTTCATCGGTCACCCATGTGATTGTTTATTCTTATTATCAAATCATGATTGGATGATTATAATAAATTATCTTAAAATGAGAGGTAAATTTTCATATATCTACGATATGATAAATACGCCTATTGATGCTATATTTAAATATATTGAATGTATTCCACATTTTGTTTCTTTAACATCGAAAAAAAAACCAGTATTACTCATGCGGAATATCAATTCATTAGCAGTGTTCTGTTCACATTATCAAATGAATCTTAAATCTATGGAATGTCTCATTGAGACAGCATATTGAAAAGCTTCATTAGACTTTTTTTCTATAGATCGTCTTTTTAAATTTCCTAATCAATATTCAATAGAAATGAATTCTTGTTACACTTGTTTTCTTAGTTAACATATTTCAGTATCAATCTTGATGACATATTAATTACTTATCAATTATTTGAATTTTGTCATGCACGCGAACTTTGTCTTAAACAACACATGTTCTATGTCTAATTCATGTAAAAATTCATGATGCTAGTTGAATATTGAAGGATTGACGAATAATGACAGGGAACATGATGTTTCAAAAACATCTGTATTCCTTATTTTTAAAATTAAATTGATGAACATTATTCGAAAATGATATTTTTCGGCTGCTATGAATAATGGTATAAACTGATATGAGAATAAAAATTTGATGACAACTTGAGAAAATTGATCTATCAAACATTGTGATGCAGATTTAGAATTTATTTATGGATTCTATTTTTACATAATTATTCGATATGTTTATTTTAACGGCAAGACTTTTTCCATGAAGAAAATATTCCGATTGAAAATTATCATACTCTCTTCACTTCCATTGAAATTCATCAGACTTTGGGTAGAACACACATACTCTACTTGGGTTTTTAAATTTTAAAGTAAAAAGAATTGTTTCTTATCCGTTCATTATAACTGCGTAGTTATATATATTATATTGGGTCATACTATTTTTGTCTTTAGTTTTATTCAAGCAAGATCTCATTAAATAAATGCATAGACAGACATTCGATCAAAGCAAATTTCATCATGAATTATATTAATTAAGAATAGAACATACATCATTACTCAGAATATCAATTGCCTATAATAGATGCGAACGACATGTGCAGGAACAATCGTGAAATACAATTAAAGGTAAAAAATAGTTTCCGTGGTTATCTAACGTGCATTTGCCCTCTTATTTTGTTTTTCTCGTTATACATAACTAAATTATATCAAATGTAGTCTGCTGACGAAGTCTACTTCAAGTTCGAGAAAAAAAATGTACATGAATCAATAAAATATTTATCGACGAAAAATTTCATTTCAATTAATGACAAACGAGAACCTTTTAAATATTTCAGTTACATTTAACATAAAAAGTATTTTAAAACTATTAAACAAATATATTGTAATATATATTATTGATTTAATATAATGTTATGAGAACGTTTGTCTAATAAAAGATTGATCATCTCACTAATGTGTCATAGTTAAGTCAATGAATATCATGTCGTTATAAAAAATGTTTTTTTAACATTCCTCCATGATGTAAGAGATAATTAGAAAACAAGAAACTGTCTTGTGTATCGTTCACATTCTTTTCCATATTGATCATACTCGTGAAATTGTGAGAATCATGAATTCTAAACACCGATCTCTATCAAGTTATTATGTTGGTTATTCGGCTGGCATCTTTTTCACATCAATCACAATCGTATTATAGTTAGAACATTTAATAATATCAATTTCAATGATTCTATATCGCAACATACTACCCAATTGTGCGATATAGTGCTTTTTTATTTAATCAAACAGAATACAATGGGTTAAATTCTGATGTGACTTTGAAGTTTCTTTCTGACATCAAATCTTTCAATAGTGTTTCTTTATTGAGTCCGGTTTCTAGTCTAAAATTATCATGACATGACATGAATATGACTTTATTGAAGACAAGGAAACTCTAATGAAGTTCTGTTTACTTTTTCAAAATTTCTGGATACATGCCATCTTGAAGAAAAAAAAAACTTTTGATGTAAAGTGATGCATGATCGGATCAGTGATCTTATTTTAAAAAGATTACAATACTCCGCGTATTAGCTTTTTCTCCCTTTTCCTCTTATCACCTTTTTCTATTTTATTCATGAAAGAGCACATTAAGAAAAATCTTATTGTTCGTGATTATATCATTCGGAGGTACAAGACGAGTAGAAAGAAAAACAAGGAATGTACCCATTTAGCCTTTGTTATTTGTAGCTTCTTGCACTTTTTTAATTGAGGTAAAAAACAAGTTGTGCCTCATTGCAATAAATTAATAGAAATAAATCAGGAAGTGATCTTCTTTTTTCTGATCCTTTCTTAACAAAGAGTCACGAAGTTCCGACGTCAACAATTTTCATAATGATTAAGTGAACATTACTTACAACAAAAGCTCATACGTCAAAAGGAACGTTCTTTTAGTTGTTTATTAATTATGATAGATATTTGTATTAACAGATAGTTAGTCAATTCAGTAGATTATTATATCACAAATCAAATCAATGCACTAAGAAAAACAAAAAGAAATAGTATTATTTCACTGAATGAACATTTTAATTACAGGCGACATGCTTGACACTATCGTTTGAAAAATTTCAGAATCATAAAATATACATTACTTCTTTTTTGTCGAAGCATTATATACTAGTGATAATTTTCACATGCAATTCAAGTAAACATCTAACGCCCATTACTATTCAATGATAAGATCAACGAATAAAGTACGATGAAATAAGCTATTTATTGTACTTATGATGTCAGTAAAACTTTCTAATTTATGTCTTCCAATGTCTTGCGTAGACCATCTATTTAATTTTCTATTTGCACTGTAATTTAAAATCTAATCTTCTCGTGTAGTTATTTTGTATGCTCACAGAACAAAAAATATACGAACTAAATCATGGGTTTAATTCAACACTATCATTTAGTTTGTAATATTCTACTCGCATTTTCTTCACAGAAAAAGATTAATTTTAAACTACAATCTGAAAACAAAACCCAGTCTCGCTGGATTTCAGCTAGGTATAGAAGAAAAGACAAAATTATATTCAAATGACCTCTCAACAGGAAAGACACTTGCTTTATTCAAATTGAAGTATAGACGTTTTCCGTCAAATGGCATTATCTAATAGATGAGAAAAAGAGAATTCTCAGTTCAATCTTTTCTCCTTTGACTCTTGATTATCTTTAATAAGCTTGATTTATACTCGTTTTACTTCAAATACAATGGAAAATTACCAGAGAATACTTGTCAGAAAAAAAGAAAAGACAAGATCTTCTTCCCATATATATATATATATATTATTTAAATGTATCATTTCTATTCATTTTTGTCTCATTCTTCTTCTTAACAAGATATAAACAGCGCAGACTGTTCAATAACAACAATGTCAATTTCATTTCAGGTAGTTAGTTAAATTTCAACTTAACATAATCTTATTCTTTTTGTTGTTTTCTCAACAGGCCCCACATTTGTCAGCATATTGTATGCATTCAAATTCACAAAATCAAAGAAAACGATTGATATGTGTCGTTTGTGGATCTGTTGCACGTGGATTTAATTTCGGTGCAATAACTTGTATGAGTTGTAAAATATTTTTTCGTCGCAATGCGTTCACAAATCTAAATGGTTTACATTGTCATGCAGGAGGGAATTGTGAAATAAATCAACAAACACGAAAGTGTTGTACATATTGTAGACTTCTTACATGTTTTCGAGTTGGAATGAAACGACAATTGTTTCGTTTGAAAGAAAACAATAATTTAAAATGGTTGAAATATAATAAGGAACAATGTAAGAAACAATCAAATTTACTAAACAATACAAATGAAAGACCATCAACTAATCAATATATGCTCACATTGAATCCATCAGTAAGCTATATTTTCAAATTCTGATTGAATTTGTATGAAACAAGTAAATGACTTGTTCTTATACTAATGAATCTTATAACAAGGAAATAAGATCGGAATTTAAATTATACTTATTTAATTCTAGCTCATTCGATCTGTTGATCATGTAGCATGCTATGACAATTTAAAACTATCAAATAATGATTGGCTGTTGTTACATCAACTATCAACTAATTTCGATTCAATAAATTATCATATTGTATCAAAGGCTCATCAGGTTCATCAACAATTGGTATCAGTTGGAATACAACCTCTTAAAATGCGAGCTAAAGCTTCATATATCTACGATGTGATAAATACGTTTATTGATGCTACATTGAAATATATTGAATGTATCCCACAATTTATTTCTTTACCATCAAAAAACAAACAAGTATTACTCATGCGGAATGTCTATTCATTAGCAGTGTTCTATTCACATTATCAAATGAATCTTAAACCTATGTACTATCTTACTGAGACAGCATACTGGAAAGCATCATTAGAATGTATTCTCTTACCATCTACCAACTGTTTACATAATGAAATTAAATATCATATAGGTCGTGTTTCATCGCCTGATCCATATTTAATAAAATTAATACTTGTTATTCTTGCTTTCTCGACAAATCCTATAGATTATGATGGGACAAGAATAATTTATCAACTGAACGAATCTTGTCATGCAAATATACTTCATAGTATACAAAATATGTACGTTGAACTTATATGGAAATACATGATGTAAGTCAATTATAACATAGTTCGGGATGTAAAACAAAACTAAGAAATTTACTACAATGAAATGTAAATAGCATCAGAATAGTATCCTGTAAAGCATTAAAAAATATTTATTTCTCATGTCTTTCTTTTACATAATATATATTTATATATGTGTTTATTTAGGCATCGATTCGGTGAATCTCAAACAACTCTTCACTTTTTCGCTATCGTTCAAACAATATTAAGAGTTGAAAAGATGATTTTTGTCATGAACAATAGTGTGATACCGTTTGAACAGAAATTCTATGAAACGGTTACAAAATCAATCAATAAAAAGTTTTCAATTTAAAAATAACATTTAATCATGAAGCATTCCGATTTCTTTTTATGGATATCATAAATCATCTTGTTTTTTATCTATTGTTTATATTAATTGTAGTTTTGTTCCGTAATGTATATCAAATAAATGTGTGAATCGTACTATATCTGTTCAATTCTCTATCCACTATACTAAATAACCAATAGTGTTTGCCCTGCAACTCAAATTGATTTGAAAATCTCGTTGAACACTCCGCAAAATGTTTCTGTACACTTCCGGAATTTTCAACAATCTATCTCGTTTCTATCTTGAAGTATGATTGTTGAAAGTAGAAAAAAAGCAACTTGTCGAAGTTAAAAAATTTTTCCGTTGCGTTTTTCCATTACGAATATATAAAGAAAAACGTAATGAATCAGAATATCACTTTAGTTTTCCTTTAAAATGTTTTGTTTAATAAATATATGAAAAATATCGACTTCAAAGACACTTCGTCTTTTTGTTTTGTTCGGTCATCTCAAAATATGATTTTCTCATGAGAGAAATATGTTAACCAAAAAGATCAACAGTAGGAGCACTCTTTCTGAAAATAATTTCTAGACTATATCAAAATCTAAGATGGGTATGAACGAATAAATTTTAAACAAAGAGCAAATCTATACCCACTTGTCCCCTCATGCCTTGTCCCTTGAATATATTTAATCGGACAGATGATATTTCGTGAAATTTATACCACTTTTGATTTTCTATATTTCCTACGTCTGATAAAAAGTTTAACGTCATACATGTTCCAAGCCGAACCTTTTGGCAAATTATTAAGAAAATGACCCGTTATGTAAAAACTTCAATATCTCAATTATTTGCAGGTCTACTTTTAACGTATAATACACCATTCGATTCACCATGGGTAGGCCGATCGAATGATATGCCGTTCAGAACAAAGATTGGTTGCACAGTAGAACGATGAAAGAATTTCTACGAATATTTCAAGATTTAACATGGCTTTTAGCTTTCAAAGTAATAATGTCTTGTCTAATCTATTAGTCATTTTTTATCTTATGAAAGCGTGACTTTGCTTAAATTTTATTTTTACAAAACTATTTTATTATTGTAAAATCTTTTAATATTTTTGAGTAAGATTTGATAATGATAAAAAAGAAAAATTGTTTTCTGAGTTTTATGACATTTCTTAAGGTTTCTCACGGTTTATATTTATTCCGAGGTTTAACCACAAGCATTTTGTCACATCCAACCGAACTTCATGAATTCTTAGATGATTTCTTCTATTTTGAAAAAAATAATAATTATTTTGAGACAATCATGTAAAAATGACTGTATGAATTTTTTTCACATTGCAAGAAGGAATGATCTGATTTTTAAGTACAGTGTCGAGAAATCAAGTTTCTTCTAGGTTTTTAAGGTTACTTTATAAAAATATCTACCTATTTTTGAAATATCAACATTTTTTTTCGATGTTATTTTCGTTCAAATTGTAAAAATGAAATAAGATTCATCCACATATTTATATTACTTTTTGCAGTGACTATCTTTCAGAAAAGCAGCCAATCGTTACTCATCATACTGACAGGTTATAGTTCATGCAATTGAAAATAACGATACATACAAAAACAAACGAACTCAACAAATCCTTAATTTACAGTGTGGTAAAAATTGTTGAATATATCTTGTGCTAAATTTCTTTCTCTTTCTTAGACATATAGCAGATAATGAATGCTAGACTGTACTGATGATCATATATATATATATATATATCGGTAGAATCGACTGAATTCTATTTCAAAATTAAATTCCCCTATAGTTTTGACTTATTGATTGTAGGAAATGGCTTGTCCATTATTTATCTTGCTTGATAAGCTTTGAAATAGAGTTTCCTTTCGTATCATTCTGGCCATTTATTTGTAAGTAATCTGAGATCAATTGTCCAAAGAGGTTATCAAAAGAAAATATGACCAATGATTATTCATTTCCGAAGTGAGTTTCCGATGGAGAATGATCTGTTTCTGTAACAGCTGATTTATTAGAATTACTATTAGAGAACAACGAATTAGAGAATCTCAGTTGACAATCCACTTTTCAACTGCTATAATGACTTTATTATTAGACAAACGAAGCATAATCTACTTGAAAAAAAATGATCATTGAGATATCAAATTGAATTCTTACGTATGGAGAGATAGCATAACCCGGAGACGAAGAAAACATCTTGTATTGTAATTATCAACTTTCTGATCAAAATATAGACTTTGAACTGTCATCTCGCACTTTAGAGATCTTATCATTTAATGACAACACAGGAAAACTATCATAATCCTAATCAGAGCAAATTCAACTCTAATCTTCTAACACTCTTGTTATGAACGATATTCTTAGAAAAAGGACGTAGCTTCATTTTAAAAATTGACGAAAGATTTATTCTGTATGTCAGGCGTATTCTTAGTATATGTCATTTTACTTCATGAAATCGTCTTCTAGAGTACGGTCAGCTAGAGTACTTTTAGTTAAAGATTTCAAAGTTTTTCGTAAGAATATCCTATAGTCAACGAGAAATACATTAAAAGAAAAATCCATGATTAAGAATTTTCTTCCATGATGAGAAACGGAGCTAGTTTATTTTTCTTCAGGAATACAACTTTTTAAAGCAATCTAATAAATATCCACGATAATAGTAATTGTTATCGATCGAATAATCCTGCGTTTGTAAATTATCATATATTATATCAATTCATCTCTACAGGCATGATCCATATTTTTATGAATTTGAACGAAGATAACAAATGTCATCGATAGAACATCAATGATATTACAATCATAAAAGGAATTAACACAAAAATCAAACTGACTACTACTTCTGTAACAGAGAAACATACGATTGGAATTAGAATAAATAGAATATACAGACACACTCCAAATACGAAGTATTTGTACACATTCGACATTTGATTAATGTCAACTGTTCCGAACGTACAGTTCAATGGCTTCTCTTTTTTCCTTTTCTAGTATTCATCAGCTTACATTTTATAGAATACTAATATCTTTATACATATCTTATATTTCATTCCTGGTAAATGAATAATTTATTCCAAAACAATATTGGTTGTATGAAAATGAAAAGAAAAATATTTATTTGTTTATTATTTATTATTAGGTGGAAATCTGCTTATGCGATGCTTTAGATCTTGTTGTTTAGCATATGATGATTGATATTCTCGTTTTGAATAACTTGTTCGAGCATGATGTATTTGTTTTCGAAGTCGATCGATTTCAGTTTTATGTTCCTTTTCGTCACGATGTCTTTTCTCACTATTTAAACTAAATTCATGAAAGAAAGAAAAGGATACTTATTGATTGAGACAAAAAATATAAACAAGCAATGAAAAAACGTACCTATGCGTAGAATAAGTATAATGACTATCAACAAATGCTCCATTTTGTACCATTCTTTCACGAAGACGAGAATTCTCGTGTTCAATCATGGCTCCTTCATATTCTTTGATCTGATGACATTTAAAATAACAATGGAGAGATAAATTGATTAGAGAAAAACAAGAACACAAACCTTTTTTTGTCTAACACGTTCAAAGCAATGAGGCCGAGAAGGTGGAGGTGATTGGTCTAATAAACCTTGTGCATGTTTAATCTAATATAAACTGAAAACTGAAAACTATCGAAACCGAAAAGTATATCATACATTATTTATATGTTCTTCTTGTTTTTCAAGAAATTGTTTGTGTGCAAGATATTTATTAGCAACAGGAACTACGTTTTGATGAGAACGGTGCATTGATGTCTTCACTTATTGACTTGAAAACAAATGATTGTTGAAAATAAAAAAAGAAGAAAAAATTTGTACTAAACAAAAAAAAGAATAAACCAAAATTTCTTTTTCTTTTATTGAGAGCATATTACAATAGAGAACAATATTCAAATTAATACACGTGTATTAAGTAAATAGAGAAAGAAGTAATAACTATTAAAATTTATTGTCTTGAAGGTTCTCCATTTGTTTTGAATTGATTTTGAAAACTATTTACATGATGAGTGTTGCCAGGGGGAAAAATTGTTACAAAAAGAAATGGATATTGATTCTATTGAGTAAAAATACAAAATAAAATCGTTTCCGGTTTGAAATGCAATTGAAATTTACGACGATGATTAATAGAGAACGATGAGATTCATATCGGTAATGGATTGATTTCGTTCGTGTTATTTTTCTAGATATTTTTATGCATTGCAAGAATCATTCAACGAACACTGAACATCAATATGAAATGACTTCCAGATTATTATCATGAAAGTTTTGTATACTTTTTCGATGAATAATTAAATTTCGAGTTAGCATGAAAAGTAAAAGATATTTATTTATGCATTGCAACTAAAATTATACTAACATTAATATGTATATTGAAAAATTAGAAATATGTAGATAGACATACAGAGAGGTTGCCTTATGGTGATTGTCTGCATTCTGTGATTTTGATTTCTTTCTATTTTGTTTACCAAGTGCTTGAAAGCGAACATTTTTTTTACAATTTAAAATACAATTGTTTGTAATTCAATTATTGAAGGTAACTGGTTCGAAAAAACAAGTGAAACTGTAAGCAGCCACAATAGCAGGTGCAATACATCCAGTGAGAGTACTTAATGTTATTTTGGAAAGTTTAATGGTTACTTTTGTCGAATTTCAAACGAAAATTTCAACTAGATCATATGTTAACTTATAGAAACTATAGAAGTACACAACTCTTCAATTAGGAGAAGTATATTATTCAAACTCTATCTTCTTTGAATCCTCGATGTTAATAGACTTGTTTTTACGTAATAAAATACCAGCGATTATTCTTCATTCGTGTTGATATGATATATAAGACATTGAAATAATTTTGGGAATATTGTTAAAACTTCATTGAGAATGTCTCGAATCATCTGAATTAACGGAAATCTTCATCAATATGAACTGGAAAGAAAATTATTTACTGTTTAAATACACAGGATAAGTTCCAAAGTTTCCAACAGTATACAATAATTATCTCAATAGTTAACAATCGTCAAGAGTTTGGACAGCTGCAATAACATAGAAGATTCAGTAAATTACATGACATGAAACTACTTTTATTCATTGATTTTTAATCACATCTGTGGTTCAACATGCTTACAGTAAATATTACATGTTCGATAATAGCCTTAATAGAACACATATAATATTATCAGTATACAAACCTATGTAGATTTCTCATAGCCCTAAACTAATCATGAATTCATTTCACAATCGAATATATTCATAGGACAATCGACGTCATTATCAATATTAGAAGAAGAAAACAATTTGATAATATTTTATTTGAGTATAAATATAATTATTGATTAATATATATATATATAGATAGATAAATATATGTAATAAAGAGATACAATAAGAAGCAGGAGAAAAAACTCGACTTCATGAAATCATATGAATAACTACATTTGTCTTTAATCGTATTCACTCGTTCAACAACAATCGATGCTGACCTAAAACAATAGAAACAACTCTAGTTATTACATTACGATGAATTCAATGACACAAATTTTAATCAATACATATTTCCATGAACTTATCGATTATTTACTTTAGATGATCGAATTGACGAATTTGTTCATTGCAGCGAAAATTTTTATTTCATGTCAAAATGATTACGCAGTTCTATAATTACTTGAGAAAATATAACTATACATGACTAGATTAACAAACTTTATTTGAGTTTTACATAGAAAAAAAGAAAATTTTACTGGCTTATCTCATAGAATTTCGTAACAGACTTGGTACGATTTATTTTGCTAACTGTATGTATCGTTTATGAAAATTGATTTTTTCGATATCGATAGTAATACAGAATGCTAATATTCAAGGATTTCATAAAAAAAGTTTCCATTTCAAGTGTCATAAAAACGTTTAGAGAATTTTCTTTAGCTGTTGGCTAACATTAGACATGAGCGGGACCAATAGTTTTTAGTCTTGGTTCCAGTCGAAAAAATGAAATTGGTCCCAGTCAGAGTCCTAGTCCTGTTGGGACCGGGACCATGTTGCACAAATCTCGCTAACATGTTATATATTGAATCTCTGTTAGCTACTCTTATACAGGTTATTTTATACTACTCCTATTGAAAGAAAGTTAAATGTATGCGCTTTACATACATAGGTTGCCAAAGTTCTATAGACAACTCGTACGGCATTTGTTTTAAAATAGTGTATTCGAAAAACTAAGTCATACACGATTGCTAGAATGTACAGATAATAAAACTGATTATTTTTATTGTCGTTATACTGATATTAAAGTAAATAGAATGAAAATTACTTTGAACATGTTCAATAATATTCAACTATTAGGAAAAAGTATGTTACGAATCATTGAATCACTTGTACATCTACAAAGACATTAGCTATGATCAATTATTAAAATAATAATCAATGATAAAAATCATACCCTTGAATAAATTCATCTTTACTTATCTTTTTATTGCCGCTAATATCGAGCTTATCAATAATTTCTTTAGCTCGTTTCTTCGGATCACGCTCACCTTTTCGATCCGTCACACCAGAACGATCGTACTAAATAAAAACAAATGTTTGCTTTCAATAGACAGAAACATACGATAGACTAACCATAGCTGATAAAACATCAGCTAATTCTTTTTGATCAATAAGACCATCATCAGATTGATCCCACCTGAAAAGAAACAACGTATAAATAGAAAATATTGACTAGGACGAATTGAAACACTAACATATCAAATGTATAGGCAAGTCGTGATTCTAAACTATTTAGACGACTGATAAGAACAATGACTACTAATAATTCATTGAAATCAATTGTTCCACTATTATCACGATCAATCATTTTAAAAATTTCACTAAATAGTATCGTAATATTGAATTTAATGCGTAGAATCTATTAAAATTTTACTCAAATGGTATTTGTTCTTTTACATTTGGATGTAATTTCTTATAATATTCAATAAATGCTTTCTTATTTAGACTACCCGATGGATAATGTTCGAGGAAATCCTAAGTTGTACGGAAGAAAAAATTTGGTTGAAATACGTTTTTAAACATTTAGAATTATTAATCTACTTCATGCCATTGCTGGATTTCTACGAATGATGAAAAGAAGAAATACATTAAAAGACATGCAATTAAATCTCGATAATATACACTACCCTGTTCAGTAACTTGAGCAGCTTCGACAAGCGTAGCGATTTCTATAATAATTGACATTAAACGAGTATAACTGAAATTTCATATTAGAAGGCAAACAAACCTTTAGGAGATAACTCGGTCGAGACTCGTGCGTTTCTTTTTCTCCACATTCGATAACAAGAGAAATTTATAAAATTTGATTTATTAGTGAATACGAATACTTATCGTATTTTCACCACACTTTGTTTATACGTTGAATAATATGAAGCTTTTAGGGTCTTAGACGACAATATTTATAGGAAAGAAACGAAAAAACTACTCTCTATATTCTCAAACAAAAAACAGTAGTAAGGTTAAATCGTACAGGTAACCAAAGCCAACTAAGGTAGATGCATATTCAAAAGCATATACATTGTGTGTGTGTATAGTGGATTAATCAAATGAGTATGATTTTTTCATCTATTTTGTTTTTTATTCACTCCTATGCATTCGTATTGTAAGAACATTAAACGAGAGAACATCAATACGATGCTTTTCGTTTTCTCGCTAATTTTGTTATTCATCTTATGAATAATGAAGAAATTTCTTAACAATAACTGCAAGTTGTATTTTAATGAGGTTATTTCGAATGAATCATCTAAGTAGTTCCTTGATGTTGTCATCGTCCTATTGTAACGATAATCGTGCTATCAAGCCGAACAAAATTATTCAATAGTACGATCCTCTTGTCAATAGAAAACGATCGATGATCATGAACGAGTCGACTTTGTACACATAAATATAATGTACATATAATTGAATTGTTAAAACATAAGACAAGTTCATATTCTGTTGATCACAAGACAATGAAAATATGTATATATTCCTTTTTTGTTTTATTTTTAACAACAAAGTGAAAGATAACTAAAATTATATTTTCTAAGGTTTACTGATATACATCATTGGTTTTTTAATGATAATTATTGTATCGTCTGTAAAATATAATCAACGATGTACATTTTCTTCTGGTACGTGCAATTGGAATATTGGTCGACGATGGCAAATAAAAAATATCGATGAAGAAACCAACGATAAAGGTATGGAAAACAGAGTTGAATAGATGATATTTAATTTTAAAAATACTTCAGTTTTAATTGCTATTGATAGAAGTAGTATAGATAAAGTAATGGGCTTTACAGATATCGTTACATCACCATGGTTGTATTTAACATCTACATGTTCATTCAACGTTCGATTGATATTTCAATATATTATTGAAAATCAAAAAGATCAACTAGAAGTTTTTCTCATTAAAAAAGACGACATGAAAATATTGCCTATCGGCCAATGGAAAGCCTTAAAATATGATACTTATAATGGACTAGACGATGTTGAATCTCTTTGGCAACAAGCAAATGTAACATTTAAAGCCTCGGACGAATTTCGAGTATCTATTTTTCTTTTCACAAGTAGACATATGTATATAATGTTTGAAGTTGTTATTTTTTATTTTGCTCTAGATTGAAATTGAAATACGACACTTGCCCGATCATAAAAATGAATCTACGACATGGTTTGCTATTGATGATATTCTCATAGAGAGTTGTCCTTATGGTTCGCAAATAAGTCTCGATATTATATCTGCCGATTAATATGTTCTTTCTTGTTTTTGTCTAGCTCAACCGACGACGTCAAAAATTCAACGAACAATATTTACAACACCATCACCGCTCTGGGCAATGCGATCCTATTCTAAGACGAGTAATTCTTCGTTGTATAGTCGCTCATTCTTACGTTTTCGTTGGCAATTCAATGATTCGTTTGATTCATCAACTGTTTCATCATTAGAATCATCTCCTCCTCGTTTAACACTTCTTACATTTATTCTCTATGTACTATGTGCATTAGTTGGATTATCATTATTCATTGTAATTCTTGCCATTGTTATATTTACTTATCGGAAATATTGTCTTCCATCACCAACAATCTCGGCACCAATGATTGATCATCGATATCGTTCAAGTCGACGAAAGAACCATAATCGTTTGGGTATGCATAATAGTTATATTGATCAAGATGCTCGAACAGAAAAAACAATGATAACAACAGTTCGACCATGTTATTAAAGACAATTAACGGAGAAAGAACTTATGTATATTTTTAAAAAATATCTATATACACAAAAAAAACTGTTTGTTTTTGTGTTTTAAAAATCGATTGTTTGAGGCGGTTTTTTTGATGCATCGAGATTTTCATGTACTTGAATTATGTTTCTACCACGCCATGGGCGATCAAGTTGTACAAGAATATAATCATAGACAAATTTATTTGATATATTCTATATGACGATAACAAAACGTAAAGTTTTTGTCAGAAAAAAAAGCAAAATTTTAATAGCATACCTTTTCAACTTTAACACCGACAACACAAGATCGTTCTTTACCCGTTAAATAAAATGCAAGTGTCATACTTCGATGACCTTTTTCGTCAAACATTCGAGCACTATAAACATAAGCAAGAAGAGAAAATAAAACATTAACAATCAAAAATCTTTCAGATACAAGTGTAACTCATGAATAGTTCTTATGAATGATACGACTGGTCTGCATGATCTAGTCAATATTAAGTGATCTATCATTTTCTTATCACATTAAATTCAAATCAATCTCAAGTATACTTACATCCATCACTTAATCGCCAAACTAATGATTAGGGACTCCTGTTGATTTTGCAATTTCTGTGCTCATACATAGGATATCGTATGAAATATAAAAATTACTCTATAAAAAATTATAGTCGTAAATAATTACTCAATATCATGTCAATCTAGTAGGTTGCTGCCAAATTCGGTCGATTATGGTTATCAAATGTGTCATAAAGAATCTTCACTAGTACCCATAGACTTTTGAATATATTCAAATAGATCAAAGGTTTCGTATTGAAAAGAAAATATATGTGTTGAAGAAAAGTACTAGTTTTTCTTAGCTAATTATTTTCTTGAAAAAGAAAAGTATCTGTAAAATTTTAACCATCATTTACTTGCATTGATTATGATTCAATTCATTGATATCGAATATATTCTTCGAATAGTTCTGACAGACTATCTTCAAATTAGTTCTTCAACTCTGTTCTCATACATCGAATCGTTTCAGTATGTGTCATAGAAAATAATTCTGTATGGATGTCACTTGAGTACACATCAAACAGTTATCATTCATTGAAACTCATTTATCTAGTAGATATATTATTCATAAGTATGCGTTCAATTGACTTGTTGAAATCAATAGTATTCGAATATACGGTTCTATAGTTTTCTTTATATGGACTTATCATATTCAGAACAATCTGAAAATATTCTTCGTATCTTTGTAATTCATATTCATAACTAGGGTGCCAAAGATCTACGAAAAACTGAATGCACACTAGAATCAGAAGTAATTCGTGGTCTCCTATTACAAATTTATCTTTCGATACTTAATTTTTTGTTTGAAGTTTTTACTGTTTCAATTAGTTCTCAACTTCTCGATATGATATAACGAGTTTTCTTTTTTTGAAAACATCAAATCGCAAGAGAAATCAATTCATTTGAAGTAACTTGTTCGGATTATGCTTCGATTTTAGAGATCATCTATTTAGATGAATCTTTAGATCCAAAGTCTTCATTTCCGGTTTGTCCAAATTTTTATGTCCAGAATAATAATTTCACTAGACTTTCGATGATTTGAGATCATGAATTTCTTCTTTACTTGTGATGTTAACATTATTTCACTTTGTCATTACTTTAATTTCTCTAATCTGGAACAAACTTCTTACCGAACATTATTAATACGCATCGAACCAATATTTGGTGTTGTATGAACCATAATAGGTGTACCTAATGCATCTTGTACCTATGAAATATATGATTAAATTTAAACCATTTGCTTGGTTTATTCTAATATCATTTACTTCAGTATTAGCTAAACACATTTTTGATGCTTCTTTATAGATTCCATTTGGTGTCTCTCGTGAATAGAGTTCGCGAAAAACCAAATAACATAAACCACCTAATGTTGCAACACCCGCAATAACGATAAGAGAATAACCAGTATCTTTAGCTGCTTGTTGAGCTATGATTAAGCACTTTCATAGACGAAAGATTCAACTACAAAATAATGTGTACCTTTTTCTTTAAATGTCGCTATGTCAACTTGGCTCTCTGTTGTCGATTGAACAAGTTTATGATTATCCTGCGATTTAGAAGTGTTCTTTTGTTGATTTGCTGTTGCTAACTGTCGCCGATTAACGACAACGAACTTATGAAATAATGATGAACGCCATTGATTATGACATAGTTTATTAATGAGACGAACTGAAGGAAGTATCATCTTTAAAAATGAAACGAAGAAAAGAAAAAAATCAATTTTAAATTAACTTCAAATATCAATTCTTATTTTCTATTCATAACGAAAATCAATATAGAAAGAAACAAATTCAAATATAAAATCATTTCCAACAGATAATATAAAATCACATGATAACAATAATTAAAAAAATAAAAATCAATGAAAATTATTCGACATCAAATTTACTGTCAAGTACACATATGTATATAAAATCAAATGTCATTTACACTTGTTATCGATAAATATTTATAGTCTTGTTTAACTCATAGGTTGATATTCATTGCCATTGTATTTCTCTTTGAGAAAACCTATAAATCACGAAGTCATAATATATTTCTCTGCAAGACATAAAACCAATAACTATATACATACCATATTTCATGCGATATTGATCAGCTGTTAGTGCTCGTTCAGCCGATCTAATCCATCATTAAAAATAACTTTAACTTGTAAAAAAAACCTTTTTCAATTATTTACCGAGCTTCAGCTGCAGTTTTTCGTTCTTCCATTTTTTGATCATACATGTTTTGTCTTTTCGTTTCTCTAGAAATATTGAATGAAAACTCACATATAAACAATCATAGATTGTTTTTAATCATCAACTAACGCTAGATTCGAACGTTGTTTACATTTTTTACACACACAGTAGATAATAATTAGTATAGCAATCAAAACAACACCACCAACTGCACTAATAACAATAATCCACGTTTCAGTAGTAGCTACAATGAAATGGTTTTCAATATTTAAACATGTGCGAAAAGATTGTTGTCAATATATTTTTACCAAGGCATGTTTTTATTTGAGCAGTAGAAATTGAACAAGGTAGAGACGTATCTCCAACATTATATGTAAAACATATTTTACTTTTTTTGCAAAATGCACAATTTAATTTACTCAAACATGTTTTACAATCTGTATTTGATTGAAGGTTACATGAATCGTCAGCATAGCTAAAGATAAAGTTACTAATGATAATAGTAATAGCAAAGATAATGTATGATTTTAACATCTAAAACAAAAGAAGTCTATTTAACTAATAATCCAACTATTCATTATTTGAATTCAGTTCAATAAATATTCTGTCATTTATTTTTCTTTTCAATCGTATGGATGATCTATGTTAATGAGTAAAGGTGAAATTTGTTCAGCAAGTTGTTTGGTTGCTGCACATAAAATACGACGATGAACGAGATTTAATGGAGTACCTGATGCAAAATAGTATAGAATTCGTAAATGAATTAACTAATTCTACCTGATGGATCACATGAATAAGCACCAGCTTCGCGAACTATTAAATCACCAGCAGCTATCAATGAAATAGAAAAATCTTATATTTTTGTCTATTCGACAATTTCATAATACATTTACAGACAGTATATTGAACATTGAACATCAAAATATCTCATAGAATCATCAAGTGAACTATTTTCACCAAGTTCCACTTGAAACAGTAACTAATTCTAAGCTAGGCGATATAAATAATTCATCACACAAAAAATGTTCAAATGTCTCTTCGATAACTTATATTTGATCTTACAGTCGAAGCCAACCCGATTCTACATATGATTTTTGTATTTTTAAATATGTGCCAGTAAAATACTGATGATATGATAGATCAAAATTATACAACAATTAATAGTGAAGTGTCATCTATACATAATGATAATAAATCACTTGACGAACTCATAAAATACAAAGCAAAGAAGATGAACTAAAAAATAGGCATGCAGCGGATGCTTCAAGATGCATATTCACAATGAAGATGTTCGAGCCAAGACTGTATTCCATACGAGGATTATCCCAGTCTGCGTAAAAATAAGGCATAAGAAAATGTTGAAAATCAAATGAAGCATCGATTCTATGGAACTATTATAATATAATTTTAATCAGATTTTTTTAGCCTTAATTGGCATATTGCAGCTGATTTAATCATTTTGAATCGAATGTTTAGATTAAAGCATACGAAATCCTTCTATTAAGACTGGAAAATTTGACTAAAATCGTATTATAATAGTTGCATCAAATCAAGTTTTAATTTGATATTTTCAACTAGATTTTTTTACATGAGCATCATCAAGAATCTAACCTATGTTTACTGAAATAGATAAAACTTTAAACGACGATAGAGAACAAACAAATACTAAATTATTTGTTCCTTTTTTAATATACCTAGTAACAGCATATAATCTCTTTTTTCCTTTACATTGTACGGTGCAAACGAAATTTCTTAACTTTTTCATTATTTAAAATGGGAATTTCTAAAACTTCCGCTGTGTATCAAAGTGTCTGTCTCATTCGATTGATCAGTCGAAAGTCTTAGAAACTCAGGAAACTGATAAATTGACTGAGTGTTTATTTTTTTCAGTGACACTTACTTTAGTTCGTGTTCAATACCGAAATGTATTGCACTTTACGATAACTCGCTTTTATTAATTAGAGTAAACGATTCACTTGACCATCGGAATGAATAAATAGATTTCGAGATGTAAATACTTGCTGTATCTGTATTATGATATTAGTATTCTTCTTACCATAATCCCAAATATGAACACCATATTCGAAATAAGCATCGCAACTACCCTCAGCAACTAAACATAAATTCATAGCTGCACTACCCATTGCTCGAATACTAAAAAGCAGAAACGAAATGCGAACTTTCTTTTGCTTTACTTTAGTTGTTACCTATGAACTTTTCCTATCAGATTTTGCAAATTTTTACACTTAATGTCGAGAATAGCAGGATCTCTAATTGGACCAAATTCACCAAGGATTTGAGATAAGGATAGATCTATGAAGAAAAATAATATATCATGTAAGTTAAATTATACAAATGGATAAGATCCATGCAAAAATTTTTAAGATTACAATATGATGCAGGGAAATTCATTTAGTGCATACCTTAATTTTTTTCTATTTATAATTTGAAAACTTTTGTTAAAAGAAAATGAACTATTCTCTTCAATTAATAGACAAATAAATAAAACAGACGATCAGAACCTGTTTGTTTTGAACATTTTATTGGTCGACCATTTTTAAATGCACCTTTGCCATGAACAGCTGTATAAAGATAATCCATAACAGGATTATAAATTATACCAATAATTACTTGTTTATTAATAGCAAGTGCAACAGAGATAGCAATACAAGGGAATCTGATAAAAAATTTTAAAAAGAAATGAATTTTAATTTATTATGATTTTGTTTCTTTCTATTTTACCCATGTACAAAATTAGTTGTACCATCGATCGGATCAATAATCCATGTTGGATCATCAGTGAATTCTGTTCGAATTCCACTTGCAGCAGATTCTTCTCCAATGAATCTAAAATTAAATTTGAAGAATAATAAAAGTTATCTACAAATGATATTTACTAACTTATGTGAAGGAAATTTCTCTCGCAAGCCTTTTATTAATATTTCTTCTACACGTTGATCGTATTCTGTAACAAGATCAGCTGCACCATCTTTCGTTTCGACTCGTTTTGTTGTTGAAAAACCTTCACGAACAACCTGTAAAGAATACCTTATCTCTGCTTTGCTTATGTTTTCTTTTCATGAAAAAGTTAAACACGATATTGATGACTCATTCTTCAAGAAAAAATTTAAAATAAAATGATACTAGCTATATGAATAATGTTCCTATATAAAGTTCTCTATGAAAAAGAAAATAGAAACGTACTTTGCCAGCCAAAGATATCAGATCAAGTATAGTATTGTAGTATACATCAATACTTTCTTCAGTCATCTAAAACAGAAACAAATAAATGAAACATGAGATGATACAAAGATAATAAGATATCAGGTCGAATGTTATATTTCTTTGCAAACATATGTTAGAAGGAAATATTTCGTCTCTTTCATAGAATAGATAATTTCTATTTGTCATACATTCAAAAATAAAAATGGCGAGATAGGTTTTGCAATTTTCAAGATCATGAATTGAAAAGATATCCGTTAACTGACGATTAGTTACCATGAACTACCGTTTTATAAATTACTTTCATAAATCTATTAGTTATTTGCTTTTTTGTTTCATTTTATATACGAATGTATGACAAATAGACTTGTTCACAAGAACAATATTATTCATTGACTGATATGAAAAATTTCATTGTAATCTACTTTTACAATGAGATACAACTATTGATATATTTTAGTATCATCGGTAACATATTCAACGGACTTTGTTGTTTTTTTTTATTCGTGATTAGTTTTAACAATTAATTTCAATTTAACTTGACAACGAAATGTTGTTGTTAGAGCTTTTTCCGTTTCAATACTGATTAATTTAATTGCTTCGCCATGATTTTTTAACAATACACTCTAGAAAATAAAACATAAATCAATAGAAAAACTTTAATTCAACAGAATAAAAGAAAAATAATACACGTACAACATCTCGTTTCACTTGTTTAGTTCGAGGATATATTATAAATGTTATATTCAATAAATCATTCTCATCTAATTCCCATCGTTCATTTGTCTAAACAAAATAAAATTCAAAAATAATTAAAACATTATTATTATTCATTGTCAAATCAAAGAATATTTTAAGAAATTTTCTATAACAACAGCAAGTATACAGTATTCTTGCATGGATATGAGTAACGTTGATCTTCACTAATGAATTAAACATATAGAAAACTGAATGTAAATCGCAGTCATAACAGAAAACAATCAAAAATTTCGATAATTTATTAGCGTATTACCAACATAAATTAGTCTATTGTCGCCGAGTACATTGTTAGACCAAAAAATACCTGTTCACATATGATCCATCTTATATTTAACGTTTTTCATACAGCTAACGAATTTATAAACGAGCTCATACATAATCATGTGAGTTGATGAATAAGTCAGTTGAACCTTTTAACAATTTGGAGACAGATGCCACCAGATAAGGATGTGGGGTTCTTCCATTCATTCATACACAAACCACAACGACACACATATGCCACCTAGACCCGCTCACTTCCACATTCATCTAGTGGTATCTGTTCCCAAGTATGTAAAACGTTCAACTGACTTATTATCTACCAAGTCACATGATTATGTATGAGTTCGTTTATAAACTCATTAGTTGTAAAAACGTTTTAACATAAAATGAATCATATGCCAACAGGTATTTTTCGGTCAAGCAACGTAGTCAGCGAAAGAGGAGTCGGAGAAAATGGAATTTACTAACAAAATTATCGAATGATTTAAATGTGTTTTATAAGAAAAACTCTAGTTCGAATGAGAAACGAATTCTAATTTTACCATAAGATAATTGTAAGGAATTTCATCTGGTAAGTATTCTAACATGTTTTCACGTATGCACATTTCTGCTATATCTTGTGGATATTGATCAGTAACGAAATTTCGATGAAACATCCATGGTGCTGATTTCGTACGTGAGAAAAGGTATTTCTAAAAAATAAGAAAAAGATTTTTATAAAAAAAGTATTCACGAGAAACAAAATAATAGATTACTCGAACAGCTCCTATGCCTCGATTGTGTTTGGCTGAGATCATAAACACTTGATTAAAATAGGGCCATGTTGATCGATCTCGTGTAAATAATCGTATTTGTGATAGTTTTTTATAATATAAATGCCAATTCGTTGTTTCCATGAGATCTTTTTTAAATTCAAATGGACTTATATCATTCATAGATTTATATGGTATATGAGATGATACATCATCAGATAATTGTTCTAATGTTAATCCTTTTTGTTCATGTTGAGATATTAAATCTTTAACTTGATTTTCTTCTAAATCTAGATCAACATTTTCTAATTGAATGCTGAGTAATTTCTTTTCATATTCTTTCATATCATTTAGAAGATGTTCTCTTTTCAGATCATTATCTGTTTTTGGTAATGGTATATTCATTTCATGTGCTGTTTTAAGAAATAAACGTTCCATATCAAGTTCACCATTTCGATGATACGGCGAATCCAGACGATATGGAATACCATTCAATGAACCGTCTGTAAGAACAGTCGTCACATCAAGTAACATTCGTTTACGTTTAATAGAATCAACCTACAAAGAAGACGTAGTTATTTTCTTCTATTTTTACTGAAAAAAGAAATCTTCTATTTTTACTTTATTAAGAATAAGAATAGCTTCTTTATCTGGATGTGCATAAAGACATTTGAGTATTTCTTCGTCTAGTTTAAAGCGAAGCCAATGATTGGAAACATCATGTACAACACAAACTTATCAAGCAGAATCATAATTCGATGAAAAAACATAATATTATTTTTGAGCGATTATCAAACATACTAAGATTAGCATCCCATAAACATGAATGAGGATCGAGAATCATTGATTTTTCAAGATTGTGCCTAGAAGAAAAGTAAGAACAAAAGAAAAAATAATGTTATGAAATATAATTCATATGTGTAATCGATTTGAATGTATGTTTACCGTTTTTTTCTCCAAGGTGCAACAAAACCAGGCGTATCAAGAAAAACCTAAAAGATTAAAGAATAAAAACAAATCTTATTTAATCGAGAATATTTCTTACAATTTGTTTATTAGCATCAGTCAAAACTCCTGTAGTTCGATGTCGAGTCGTGTGTGGCCGTTTGGATACCGATGAAATCTATTAAACGAATAATACGATTTCGAGTTATTGTTGAATGACTTTTTTTTTTGAAAACATTCATGAGCGAATTTTTATGTACTAGAGTCGATCAATGCCTAATCTTTCGACAATACTTCACAATTGTAAGATTTAAAAATCAAAACAATAGTAAACTTCTATTTGTTGAGCTTACCCTCCAACTCATGAGACGATTGACAAATGTACTTTTACCGGCATTGGGTGCTCCAATAATAGCTACTTTGAGTAGTTCCGAATCAGTAGGCATATCAGGACGAAGTAATGAAATGGCAGTATGTTCAGCTAAATATTGAGAGAAATATTGCTTGAAGTATTCTCATTCGTGAGAAATCTATAACCTGCTAGATATCTAACACATACCACTAGTCCGTCCAATTAATGGTTTACTTAAATCAAATTTAGATAGAGGAATCAGTTTTTCGTTTGGATCAGGTTCAATATGAATTGCTCGAGTAAATACAATTGATCTTGCATAACAATGCGTTCTTTGAGAGATTCGATGTAATGTTATCATGATTGATTGTAAATACAGTTATCTAATAATAGACAATATAGCGTTTGAAGAACTATACACTGAACTATATATTCATAAAACTTATTAGTCCATTTTCTCAAAAGCTTTCGATTCTATTCGATGATTCATCGGTTTCGTTTTAACTTTTATCAGTACGCTTCTCAGAGGACGTCGGGTTAGATGTCGTTGACAGACAGACGTTCTCGTTCTATGCTATACTTGATCAGTAGCAAAAAGGAATACTAAGAATAATCAACTGCAGTATCTATATCTTGTTTTTTGACGTAGACCATTACTGATTAAAGAAAAGTAACTGTAATGACAAGTCATTTATCTGGATAGAATTCTAATTTATAGCTCATTGATAATTATATTCGATTTCATAAAGGGCTATGTATGTTTTATTTTATTTTAATACTAATCAATTAAATTAGTCAAAGGTGACGGGTAACAGATTAAAAGCCTGAATTTATCATATTTCAAAGTTCTCTTCTATTTAAGTACGTTTCGTATAGTTTTTGATTTATAGCAGATAAATTTCAATGAAGTATCGACTATGCCATCCAAATTATTGAGAATGTAATACTAATTTGAATACGAACTTCTACTGTCAATGATTCGTATTCCTCAGCAATATTATTTAATACTTCCAAATATTCTGAGTATACCCAATAGAATCCAATCGTTGTTTCTTTAAGATGAACTACGTGATGATGATTATCATGTGAGATTTTTTGGAGAGCATATAACATAATAGATGATCTGTAACAATTATCAAATGCTTATCACAAGTTAGATCTCATGTTTTATTTGTCAGACTATGTTCTATCATAAAATTATTTTATCTATGTGGAGCAAAATTTCATTAATAATCTCTTCAATGTTGTCATACTTCCATTACGGCATGTCATCCAGTAAGATATTGATTCAAGATGTGTTTGATTTTTCATAAGCTGAAAGGCAAATATAAATTTTTATGTAAAATAACCATCAATATGTTAAGAGATCTTCTGAATAATAGGAGATACGTTTCTACATCGGAAATCTGGATTCCATATTTTCTTGATTACAACTATCAAATAACACAATCATCATATGTAAGAAAACAATTTTTTTGCATTCGAAATTGAAAATAAAGAAATGTAACAAGTTACAAAATATTAAAAATTAATCTTCTTTTTGTATTTTTTTCTGCAACACACTTCTCATTCTGTTAAAGTTTGGTAAATGCGATTGTCGACAGAGAATTAAATAAGAAGTTAAATGTCTCTCAAAGACACGATTGAGATATTCATATAATTCGATTTAATACTTGGTTCTCAAGAATTCATAAGATCAGATCTGAAAAAAAGTTGAATACATACGTATGATTGCATACAACTAACAGTCATTGTGATTGCAAGAATAGATTCCTAATGCTTTTTTTTCTGACATAAAAAATAACGAACCGAATCGTTGAGGAAATTCAAACAGTTATACAAGTGACAGGAAGATGAAATTTCAATATCAAACTCGTGCTACTCAAATACTTCATAATTTTTATTTGCTTTTTTCTTTGATTTATATCAAACAAAAGGTTCTTATAGAAAGAATAGTTTGACGTCATTGCATAGAAAAAAAAGTAATTACTGAAAACTACCATAATGGGTATTTTGATTCTGGGAAGTATTTCTATAAATAAAATTATTATTATCGATGATTCTAGTTCAATAGGTCTAGAAGTATATGGTTGGGAGACATTCAAATGCATGTTAAAAAAAAGAGACACTATCCATGACGTTATTCATCCAAATAGTTCCTCTTCATTTTTATTGATAGCCTAAATTTTTTTACAAAAACGATCAAATGAAATTTTTAACAAACGTTCGATGAAAACTACCATCGTTACAATGTTAGTTTTGTGTTTCGTTTGTATATTTCTATTGACATCGAAATTACAATTACGTACCATGACATTGTAGGTAACAACATCGAGAGATTTTCTCATAGTCTTTATTTTTCGACGAACTAATCACAAAATTATCATCATATCAATCAATTAACAAGAGTTATATAAATTGTATGAATTTGCTTCTTAAAAAAAAGAAAATCTTTTCATGAAAATAATATAAAAAAAACAAAACTTTGATCAAAAATCAATATGTTGGTTTAAAATATTCATATGGTAAATCACTGGGTGGATAATCTAATGCATTCATTTCATTGGGATCAATCGCATCATCTTCTTCTGCACTTCCGAGTGCATGTGGTGGCGAAAGAATGTCAACTAGTGAACGAAAACGTGCATCACGCATAGCATTTCTTTGAACTATACGATTTTCACGTTGCTGTAAAGCACATAATACTTGACAATCGAGCGGTGTTCTACGTAAATCAATTGTTTGTACAAGTGTTCGATAATCGGCAAGACAATCCACTTCAGCAACAAAGGTATCATCACGATCAAGACTTCGTAAGAGACTTTCGATTTCATCTGAACGAAGTTTTCGTGATGCCGATCGTGTAGTTGTCCTTGAAATACTACTACAAGTTTTCGGTCGTTGACGACGACTCATGTGTGCTGAAAGATTTGGCGGGTCGAGTGATCTTAGAGCGGCTTCATTCAATATATTTGAGTATGGTTGACGAGGATTGGTACTCGTTGTTGGACGTCGTTTAGTACGATCATCGTCGAAATCTGTTCGGGACTGATACGATGATCGAGAATAGGCTGATTGAGCACGGTTTGCATACACAGCATTCATACTTTCGTTGGTGATATTTAAAAAAAATGTACTGACTATTTTTGAGCGTCAACAGTTGGTTATTGAAGTTAAAAAAATATTTTTTTTAAAATTCCACTTCTAAATAGTAAACAGAAGCAGAAAAAGAGAATATTTAATTCTTTTTTTTTTCTCGTGATTAACTCTTGTTGAATTAAGCACTTACCTCTCGTATGAAGAATGATGACTTTACTCAGTAGTGTACGTAGGAAAAAAAAAGAAAAAGATCAAACAAAATCAAAATTTTCTTATTCGTTATTGCAACATTCAACATCAGTCTTTTGTTTGTTTCTCTCTCGTTGCTTGCATGCCATCTGCGGGTCAGACTCTGTTTTATTCTATACTATCAATAGCAACATTTTTTTCTTCTTAATACTTTAATTTTTTTTCCTTTTTATTCTTATAATTAAATATCGTCGGCAACGAACTTTCTCGATTCTCTTTCTTATTTAGCATACTGATTTTGTGTGAAAATGAAACCATCCAATAACAGATACACATACACACAATCGTCGAAACGATCTTAAAAACTGATTGTTTCAAGTGTCTACGACATATTTTGCTTTTAATTTTTCTTCTTCGCTTTTTACTCTGATCAACGAGGTCCGTTTTAAAACTCAAGTATTGAATGTTTACATTAAAGTCTTAAATGCTTTTTATCGATAAACAAATGCAGAGAGCAAATAATATTAACTGTAGTTTGATCACCGAAACACTAAATTCCCTCGATAGTCATCATAATAAACGACAGAATAATAACTATTGAGACAAGAACATTTTGCTTTTCTAAATGGTTTAAAATATAAGCACAGCAACCATTAAAAAAGATTTTATTGACGAATTATAAAATAGTATTCTTGAGATTTCTTTTTTTTTCGTTCAAGTCTCATTTAAAACTCTACTAAAGAAATGTCCAGTATACAGAAAACTGCACGACAAGATGGACACGGGCATGTTGATTGAAGCCATGTTTCAGGTCTTGTTTGATCTTGTCGACTAGCAAACCATTTACCTAAACATTCAAGACACCACATAGGTCGACAAAAACATGTTTGACATTGACCGATGTTTGGTGAGTCGCAATTTTTCACCAGTTTAACATTAGCATTCGTTTGTAAACAGCCTATACATGTATCCAAGTCCTTGAACAAGACAACATTGAAACAAAACTAATGAGAACATTAAAAAGCGATTCGATATACTTGTTGGTTTATCGGTAATCGATATTTCGGATTTTGCATCACATGCTGTCGAAAGTCTTCCACAAATAGATCACTTAAAGACTGACGTACGACAATATTTTTAACATTTTCAATATTTGTTTGAAGTTTACTACGTAAATCATCATATTCACTTGCTTTCAATCTAAATTTAATCAATTAAAAGTTTTGAGTGCAAGCCAAAGAAACTAACAATAATAATAATTTGCCTCATTTCGTTAACAGACTAATCGATTTATATATTTTTCTTGTACAAATAAAGAATAAAATGTTTATGGAAATAATAAAAAAGAAGAACTTTAATTAGTCAAATTAAAAGTTTTAAATATCGTTCGGCATACAGAAAATTTTTGTATCAAACGAATGACTTCATATTTAGTTAATGATTAAACAACAAGACAAGAGAAGATGAAACTGAATAGAATAGATTCTTTCTAAATAGATCGGTTAATTTTAATCACTAAAGATTAATGTTTTTCTCAGATGATTCAATACTTGAATCTGTAGAGAAACATGAATAAATGTGTACAAGAAAGTATAAATTATTACATATACACGATAGCTAGGAGTTACAAAAACTATCAAGGACAAATAAGAAAGAATCGTTTTTGTACTTTCTCTCATTCATAGAACACTTTTTAAATGCCTCAAATCGCCATCGAATGTATCAAAATCCGTGTTCTACTTGAGCACACATAAAAGAAAGAACTTATCAGATTAAAATATTACCGATAAATCTATCAGTTGGATAAAAAACTCAAATATACCAATTAGAATATTTCTTTTTTTGCTTGAAACTAACCAAGACGAATAAAAAGGCATGCATTCGGAAATAAGTCGATTTTCATAACATGACTCAGTAGCTTTCAAATGAATAGACACTTTGCTCCGGCAAGAAAAAAGAAGTCATGATTTATTTCAATGCATTCTGTCAGACGACGAAACATGACGTTGGAAAAGTAGTTTTGTATTGAAGATCAATTACGCGATAGTGCGTGTCCAATCGTCTACATATTAGAAGATTCGAACTATTCATCGCATTCTAAATCATAGTGTACACACAAATTCTTCCAAAGAAAACAGCAGCAGTGCCACATATCCGAGATTTTGGAAAAGTGCTCACATCTCGCAAGGGAGATGTCGCATCTTTCGTGAGAGAAGTAATAACCTATCCTACGAGGGGCATGTGCATATCTAAGGGAGATTATGTATCTCCAATGGCAGATCGCCGCATCTCTCGAGTGTGGGTGTAAAGTCCCCCATGTGAGATAGGGTATCTCCCGTATGAGAAGTGAGAACTTCTCCAAAATATTGGCAGTGGGACACGGTTCTAAGAAGAATATTCATAGAATAATAAACTAGAGTGTTCTACTATTTTTTTATCACTTGTATACCGTAACGAATACATTTGTGTCATTTGCAAAATTTAACTTCATAGAACAGAGTTCGATTCATTAACTGTACAATAGATTTTTGCCGATCATGAAACGAATATCTTCGATTTTTAGATCAATCTTCGAAATCGACGATATATTTTAATGAAAATATCAGGGGACTTATTTTTTATACATCGGTTGTTCAGAGATATCTCTCTAAATGTGGCATATGCACTGTATCAAATTAGTTGTACGATAATGGGAATTTTTTTATTTGTGTCCGAAGAATCTAACGAATCTTTCCTCGATGACACGAATTCACGATGTGCTTCCAAACAGTTGATGCATAATTCAATAGAAAACGAGTTTTTTCTCATTTAAAATGGATACTTGATTTGGATGACACAAATTATCGTCGTATTCATCGATATGAGGACACATGTGAACATCAGAAAACGAAGAATGAGTTTAAAATCTTCTTGTCTATAAAGTATATAATTTTTATTGTTTTTATTTCGTGAGCATTGATTTCGTAGAATTAAGAAGATCGAAATCTTTCAAGATAAAACTTAATCTAACAACTGACAAAGCGTTATGCAACTATCTAGATCGATAATATTCAAACGCGGCTTATGCTAGAGACTCGAGATGATGCAAATCATCGAAGTATAGACTTGAAAATTTTTGTTTCACTTTCTTACCGAATATAAAATGATTTTAATCTTAAATCATAACTTTTAATGACTATATTAAGATATTGTGTAGACAATGACACTTCTTCGTTTGTTTCTAGTAAATGAATATCATGTGCATCAACTAATTCGACACGTACATTTGATTGTTGTGCAATATTAACATGATACATTGAACATTTCAATATCCATGAATCGAGTACATAGCATCGAACGTTTGATGTTGCTGTACCACATGTAAACTTATCAAATCGACGAAATTCAGTATTTATGGATGATTCAACTGTATGCCAAGTTGGCTCTTGTTGTTGATTGCTTGTTTGAATAAATAAACGTAATTGTCGAACAATAGGATGTAAATAACAATCATTTAAATGCCATCGTAAAACAATCAATGATGTTGTCATAGGAATAAGAAGACAAATGAATAGAATGAACCGTAGAATAATTGATGTTTGAGTGAAAAGATTAATACAAGCCGTTAGAATACCATACGACCAATCACAATAATAAATCAATAGAACTACATAACCCAAGGATAGAAAACTATGAATAAGATATTTAATTGAAATACGTTTAATATGATATCGAATGAAAGATATTTCTTCATTCTCAGTAAAAAAGTAGGAGAATATGTTTTGAATTGAAAATCCAGCTGTTATTAGTTCAGTTGGTGGTAAAATAATAATGAAGACAATTAAACTATAAAGAAAAGTGATTATATATAGTTCTGATGTGCTAATATTATCTGAAAATGGGCTTGTCATTTCAGAAGTAATCTAAAACAACACGACATCAAGAATTCAGATAGATAGCTTTAAAAAAAAAGAAATAAAATCGCCAAAAACTGAAATCATCAATGGAATATGTTTCTCAAGCACAGACAATTCAATAGATTTTAACCAACTGTTCGATTGCTACGGCTTGATGTGTTGTTGGACATTGATGGTAACGTTTAACGTAATCAGTGATACATTTATTACAATAAACATAACCAGAACCGGGTACGGCTGTCGGTACATTACAAGGCTGTCGACAAAGTGGACATTGACGTGTCCCGATTGCTGATGCTTGTCGAATAGGTGTCGGTAATGGTGGATTTGCTTGAGCATTAGTTGTCTTTTGTTTTGAACCATTGGTATTATTCCACCATTCAACGAATTGAATAAGAAATAAACCGCTTGATATAATTTGACTGATTATGGAAAATAATCGACCAGTTGAAGTCGATGTGGTTACGGCAGGTGACGGATCTTTTGCATAGGTTAATTTAACATCGGCTAGTTGAAGTGCTGGACTGTAATATTCAGTTCGGCCGAAAGCATAGCCTAATCGATAAAGCCAACAGACGCCTTCAATGAAAACCTTGAAGAAAAACAAAAACAAGTTAATTTTATCATTTGAGAGACTATGCAGACAAGTTGATATTCACTTGAATTTTAGGTAAAATTTGAAGAACAAAATAAAATGCAACATGGCGATTGTTACTATTTATACTCATATGTTCGTATAATGAATCAAGTTTTAATTTAACATAAGGTAAAAAGACAGAAAGTATTAACGAACGTACTGTATGATTTGCTGTTCGTTTTAATCCATAAAAATTTTCACCGATAAGAGCCGAATAAAAGTGTAAGTAAAGCCATTGAACAATACTTTCGAGAAGTAATATGAATTCATCTTTGTATCGATGAAGAAGTCGAATTGAACTCGACGATGGACGAATTTCATTTAAATATTTGAGAACTTGACGAAGACATGGTCGAATCAAATCGGTCAAACGTTCTTGGGCAAGTAATTCGAATACAGATGGTAGCGTAGGTGATGCTGCAGTTGACGATGTAAAATTGAGTGTAGTATTAATATTTGATGTTGACATATTAATCGAATGAATTACAACTTAGAAGTTATTCGCCAATTTCCTAGTTGAAACAATTTTATCACAGTTATTATTTATAGATATGCCAGAAATACTTACGTAGGTAGGTAGGTAGATTTATCATTTTATTTCATTCGTTATGGCTATTTTACAGTTAGATGCTAGAATGTGTAGATGGAGCTAACGCACAGTAAGATTTCAAGTAAAAATATCAGCACACTCAAGATTTTCTTTGAAATACATATTGAAGATTATCATAGAGTGTTTGGCCAATTTGATTAGAAATCAATGGTTTTTCATTGATTATCATCGATTTTTATATTCGAAATCTTATACAGCTGAGAATCGTCTAAAATCAACTTATTCTGATTATAATCTGTCTGATTTAAATAACTTTTCGAATCGATCATAATTATTTACATAATAATAGAGGTGCTATTATTGTGAGTTAATAAGATCAACCGTATTTCAATCAGAATAATTTTCTCTCTATCAAAGTAACAAATTGAAAATTTGAGCTGCTTATGGCACACTTCAATCGGAATATTCTAATTCAATGGTGTTTTAAATATAGATATACATACCACAGAATTATTGATATGAAATTGTTTCATACCTTGAACTGACTTTTCACATAATCCGTATCGAAACTATGGTTGAGACTACGTTCAATATTAATGGTACTCTAGTGTAGTTTCTAAGTATAGCTAATATTTGATATGATGTTAATGGATGTTGAAAGAAACATTCTCATGTAATGGTAATTTATCAAAATTTACATTTTATTTCAGCTGAAATCGATACAGTGAATATTGTTACTTATCTGTAAACCATCATGCATACAGATAAACCTACTAGATTGGGTGGAAACAATGACGACATTGTTGCATCAAATGCAAATTATAAGTAGTCGTTCTTTAGTTTTAGTGATTGTGCGAGTAAGAGTCATAAGATTATTATTAAATATTCTTTAATTTTACAATTTCCACAGCACTTTCTCTGCTTAACCTGATTTTTATGGACTCAGATTTATTGAAGTTGTAAAAAGTCTTACGAACAACCGATTAAATTCAGCTGAAAAGAGTATATATAACTTTTCATTTAAATTCAGTGATGTAACAAGAGAAAAAGTGTGACCATATGACAGTTATTATAGTAGATTTACCATATTGTCATGTTCGATCAGTTCTAAATGAACCGATTGACCAAAACTTGTTCGGTTCCCATTGCAGGACATGCCAACTGATTCCACATCTGTTTCATACCGTCTTCTAATAATATTTAGATTCATGCCGATTCATAGGTATTTCTATTAGCATTACATGTGCGTTACAATTACTTTTCAATTCATGAAACGCCATCAATAAATTAAACAGAGATCATCAGATCGAATATGAGAATATGTTCCTTTATTATACATTAACAGATGATTCTTTTGATTCTAACAATGGCAATTTTACATAATTTACATCCATTTCGGCTCTATCAAAATCAATCAAAGGTAAAAATGAACTGTATGACAAAACACATAGAATTTCAAATGAGAAACCAAATTTATTACTGTTCTCCATTTTCCTAAAACTCAGGAGTCGATACAATAATTTTATTTTTACAATAAAATGTTTTTAACTAATAGCTAATGTAGAAATAATCCTCTTGTTCCTTGAATTTGAATTCAATTGATACGAGAATAAATTTCTAACTCGATCAATAATGGACACATAGATGTAATTAAATGGTAGATATATTTGATGTGTGCTAGTTTTTGTGCACAAAATCCATTGACTGCTATTCTTATACTAATCAATTTTGACAAAACATCAATACTACGAACATTGGTATTAATGTTTCAGCAAATTTCAACAAAACTTGAACAATGATTATCTATAAATTCAATGTGAATAATTTTCTAGTAGCTAAATGTGTACTTAAAACCTCTATTGAAATTCGAATATTTCAATTGATACATGACAAAGATAGTTAAGGCCTCGATATTTTATATTTGAGATAGTGACCATGATTCTGACTGGAATGTTGTTGATTGTTCAAATTCAAAGCACAACCAACTATATTTTAACAATAGAAATGTAAGGATAGAGGTCTATGGCTGTACTGACAATGATAAAATTCTAGGGTTATAGTCACTATAAGAGTACAGCTGTAGGAATATAGTTCTAGGGAAATAGCCATTATTCTGTAGGTTTAATTATATAGGCATAAGAATCTAAGAAAAAGGCAATAGATTTACTTACAGATGTGCGTGTCCCATGTGATATAAACCGTTTGAAAACCGCCGGTTGATTTCGATTTATTTTCTTGACCGTAAGTTACCTGTAGTTTTTTCTCATTATCCCTATAGTAACAAGCTCAAAAACTGATCAGTTAACTGAAAGAATCAGCGCTGTCGCTAGCTCCTCGGTTATCTTTGCGGCTACCTGGACTTTCAACCCCAGCTAATCAATCAGCTTTTGAGCTTGTTACAATAGAGACGATGGGGAAAAAAAACACGGTTAACAGAAAGTCGAGAAGATGAAACAGCAGTTTTCAAATGGTTTATCTCACATGATATTCAGTATAAGGTCTGTTGGATGTAGTAATTATAATATAGGAGTAGTTTATGTTGTTTTGTAATGATTATACTGAATACTAATCGATTTTTAATCAAAAATGAATGCCATTGTATAATTTGATTATTTTCGTAGTTCTTTACATGAGATGTCATTCGAACATTATGGTCTCTGTTTGAAGAAGTTCCTTTATATAATTTTAGACAGCATGCATTGAATTCATCACTAGATAGAGAGAGATCCTGTTGCTTTAATTTGAATTTGTATGCATTTTTAAAAAATGACTAAATTCAAAGAAGCTTCGCCGTGTGCGAAGCGATATACGTTTGTGTCAATGCTGAAAATCCTCTGTTAAACTCAAGTGAAGTCGAATATTATATTTCATTTTAAATTAAAGCAATTCGTTCTCAGTAAAAATATTTTGTAAACAACATATCAGAATAAGAACGCTGTGACTAACAAGTATTTTTTTCTTGCTCTACTTTGATTTCTTGAAAAATCGAGTTGTTAGATTTGCACGAGAACAAAGGAACAATGTTTGGCATTTTAGAATATTTTCACGTGACTTTTAAACATCACAAATTAGAAGTCTTCATAGTTTCTCTTTTGTATATAAAATGTTTATGTCATTTATTAATATTTCGATATTTTCAATGTTCCTTTAATATATGGAATTAAAAATTTTCAACTTGTTGAATAAAGTGATTCCATCAAATTTTTATTCAAATAAACAAGGCATTTAGAATAATACTTTGTATATTTTTATTCATTGTTAGCAGGGAGTAATTAGAGAAAAAATAACTGGAATTAAGTAACACATGGATGACAGTAGAAATCTATGTAATTATTCATAAACTTTCTCGATATCTTAGTGTGAGCTTTGATGCTTCAAACGCAAAAATAGAGTCATGATTAATTATGTATTACTGATAGAGCTAAAAAGAACTCATACTTTTAGAGATTATCAGTGGTGGAAATAGAATTTTTTCAGAATCTCAAACATATAATTTCAATTCAGTCTTTTAACGTAATATTGAACACGTACATATCTGTTTTTCCTATTTTCTGGCTGTAAAATTTTAACCATCGTCTATTTCAAATCAGATTGGTTCACAAAAGTCTTATCCTCTAATAAAAGATCAATTCCGTGGCATTGGCATTAGATGGAAAGAAAAATATAAGAAATGACGAGGAAAGATTCTGAGTTGAGAATAAAATTAAGACATCTCCAACTCATCATCCAAGTGTTCCCGATCAAGAAACTAATTCTTATAGCGGCATAGAATACGTTGAGATTCACTCTCAGAAACATAACAAAAACTATCATTGTTTAACAAAATGAAAAAAAATGGGTAGACAAAACTATTAATAATAGATGAAGAAAAATGAAATTTAATTAGTTTAAACACTTGTTGGACGTTGAAAGGATGATGCTTTTAGCTGTAATCGTGAAAAAGAGTGAATCATCAACATTAGAAGATGTTTGATATCAATGTAAGCAAATATTTAGATTAAATCAAACAATCGAATATTAACTTCATGAATTTACGTAATGAATCTGAAACGCCTGAAGTCTCAGAATGACACCTACAGTATCGTCAGCTAAATCACACGAATATCTTACAAGTTGATTTTGCATCTTCTCCTGTAATGTATTTGTTAATTAGTCATTACGTGAATTGGTATAATTTCATAGCAAACTATTTTCCGATATTGTGAGTAAGAAATGACCTATATTCGAGAATGTCGTGAAAAAGAACAGATGAATTTTAATACGTGCATTGCCACTATAGTCTAACAGAAACATTTTTATCAGACCATGTCGTCATAAAACGTAGAGAATCCACATCTTGTCAAAATGATAATGTACCATGAATTTCTACTTATTTCTCAACTGTTATTTTGATCCGTCAACTAATGAACTATTTCTTTAATTTGAAAACAACAATATCTTCAAATGATTAGCAAGTAATTCTTTTGATGCTAGTAATGCATGGGTACGCATGAATTGGATCTAAGAATGAACCAATCTACTCTTTATAAATCTTTAATTTGGCTTAAAAAAACTACTGCTACTGATGGTAATTATACTTTGATCGACCGTTAGACTGATATCTATCTCGGTGAAGTAGCTAGAAAATCGTTTTCTAGAAAACTTGATATTACTACATCGAAATAGTTCATACAATTCAAAATTGAACATTAGAATGGTTGATATCACTTATCCGCTAGTGTTTATTTTTCAACTGGTCTATATAGTATGAATAACAGGTTTCATACTTATGAGAATATATTATAGATTATTGATCTATTCTAATCATACACTAATAGTCTAGATTCAAATGAATTTTTTCAGAAGTAGTTTTATCGTTATCAAAAAGAAAGAACACGACTATGCATCGGATTTAATATCTTTTGGATATTTTATTAGTCTCGATGGTTAATAGTTCTGTATGCTTGTATACATTAGTAATTCATGGAATTGTTCGACTACATTATTCACGCATTGTTTACTTTTTTCTGAAACATCTCCATTTATAATATAGCATTGCAAATATTTCCTGTCCATTCAGTAGACAAGTGTGAGTTCATTATGTATGAGGAACGTTGATAAAATCATATAGCTCAAAGCAAGTCTCTTAAAGAAGAGAATTTCTTTAAACTATGGCAATCGTATATGTTGGACCACTCGAATCTTGAAAAAAAATACATATATTATATATATATTATCATGTGGACATTAACATTAATAATTAGATTGAAAAGCAATCAATTGACTACAAATCATAAAAAATACTTTTGATTTGTCAGACTAATTGTGAAACAACTTGCATTTAGACAACCAATTGTCTTTGATTTTGTTGATGTTATGTTACTTTCGTAATGATAGCAAATAGTGTGAGCCATTTTTTATTTGCTCGAGTGTTAGACTATATTATAAAAATCGTTGATATCATATAAAACTATCCCTGCATCTCTAATGTAAACCGTTTGAAATCAGAAGATCGAGCAGCGAAATATTTCCTTTGTTTCATTTTATTCATAATTAAAACTAACTGTGCATAGATTTAATATTAATTGTATTGAAGTCATTTACAATCCTAGCTATTTATAATCCACCAATATTCGCTGCGACCTATTTAATTGATATGTTTGAACTTGTTATGTTTTCATATGATACATTTTCCTTTAGCGATAGATAACATATTAATAACAATACAACGAAATATATTAAGTTACATCACAAGGATTTTTACATTTTTCATTGAGAATCTTTATCTGAACTCATATCTTAGTTCTCTCTATTTGTACTTCATGAAGTGCAATTGTAATTTTATTTCTCTAGATTTTTGTGATGAATGTTGCTTGAAAGCAGTAAAATTTAATAAAAAAATCGTAAATCCTATCGTTTGGCTGACTCTAGTCTTCGTCTTTTTCATAAACAAAGAAAATGAATTTAGAAATACAACGATACGTACATTTCCAAGAATATCGCTTGAGACATGCAAGTAAGAGAATACACACATTTGCATAACGAATTATATATACATAAGGATGCTTTGAAAGATATAAGAGACAAGACATGAATATTGGATTTTACACGTACAAATGTTGGGTTAGGTATGACAATAGGAGATCAAATGAAAAAATAACGATTTGAGCTATTGAAATTCAATGATTCAATATAGACATGACAGCTTCAATATATGTACTATGGATTAAATATAAGAATAAGGATTTAAATTCAGATACTAAAGGTCATACATCGAACTAAAAGCAGAGATTTAGAGATCAAGGCTTACATAGAGGTATTAAACATTGGCTATTAACATTAATGGTTAGGCGTCGATATGAAGATATCAACACAAAAAAATTGTTCGCATAGATGAGTACATGTTGATGTGTCTACATTAATGAATAGTAATCAACCACATCATCATATAAGAGATTGATATATACTTTGTGAAAATTAATATTTAACTTTGACTATGATAATATTATTTGTGCAATTTTTTATGAAAGAAAAAACGGTTCGATTCATTGTAACTCTCAAGAGATTTATCAGATTTCATCAGAGCATAATATTATCAGCACGAAGGAAACTAGAGTATCTGTAGGATTATATTCATCAATAAACAGCCTATGGTATTATCTTGTCTTAATTAATGAGCAGAATCAGTAATTTTGAAAATAATCCATTTCAATGTTACCTACAGTCTTCCTTCATCTCCGACAGTAATAAAGTTGCACTACGGACTTGATATCAGAACATAAATCTGAAGGTCACTTCATATTGTTTCCAGTTTGCATGATTTAAACGAACACATCTATAGAGTAATTAGGGAACTTCATAATCCGTGGTGCTTCTGTTGTTTGCTGTGAGATGGTATTTGTTTGCTTGTCTTTGACAGAAATTTTTAGTTTCTCTGTATTACTGTGATCTATCGAATTTGTATGAAACGAAGCTCTATTCGTTGTGCATTACGTTTAAAATGAAACAGAATGATAAATTCGACATTAAAAAAAAACATGTTAAACTCGTACAATCTTAGCTATTTCTAAAATTTTGAGTGTTTCACATTGTCTTGCTTGCTTCAGAGTACTCTGAATCATGTTGGGATTGGGAACCTAATAATTATTCACAGAAAGAAGTTAACTGATAAAGATGGTGCTACCATATTTCTCGACATAGACAAGAAAGTATAGCGGCATCTAGCAGGATGCAATCATTTAGAGTATTGTTGAACTATGTTTCAAGAAAAAAAAATCGAAATTATTCAAAAACATATCCCTGAACTGGTAGTCAACTTGTAGAATAGCATAAACCGCATGAACTTCTGGCTGTGTAGTTGAGAATCGCGGTTAACCTTGCCATTTGTTTGACTTGAAAACACTCGCACTAACATATGCAGACGAATCGAACCGATATATGCCAACTAATTTTTAGCGGCATCTATAACATGTGCATAAACGACTTTTCGAAATGTCATTTTATACCAATATGATACACATATCTACAATAGTTTATTCGTTGTGTGTTTTGCAAACGGTCACAGATTGGTTGTCTACAAACTTTATTGAAACTCTTTTATTTGAACTTTCATACGCCCTATATTTAAAGGGAATTACAAGAAAAAGAGAAGATAACAGAACAAAATAAAGAATTGATTCTGCTTTAAGATATGTTATACGCATGTTTTTACTGTTGAATAATTTGCAAGACCTACTAAACAAGACAGTAACGATACTACTATGATTCATCTAAGTGAACTGTGATTTTCGCAACATCAGTATCAGAAATTTTAGACATCATAAAACAGTGAGTTTATTCATTTTTTTTTTCGTTTTATCGTTTACGTACGCGTACATATTTACATTTTCTCAAACATAAAATAGGTGAATGCATCGTTCAAGTGATTTAACTGATGAACCAAGCCGTTTCAAACAATTTGCATGGGAACAATGGGAGAATCAACCGTTTGCTGTGATTTTTCGGTATGCATTGCGAATCGTAAGAACATATGGTATCTTCACTAGTTATGAAATGCTCAGAGAAAACGCCCTATATTTGAAATTCTTTGAATTTCATTCAAGCGTGTTACACTTAGAGGATTCTTTTTAATTACAAAAAAATAGTTTTCTATTCATTGAACTTTCTCTACCGTACTTATCAGATGACATGAATCGAGCATTGAAATATTTTGATCATCGGAAAGCAAGACTAGACACAAGTATCATTGAAAGTCTATCTTAAATTTTAATGTCATTCAAAATTTGAAAAACACCGTTTATCCTCTTCATTACTTTTAACAAATTATTTCTCTGTTTATTTTTATCTAGTCCTGGCACTTACGGTCTTGATCGTTATGTTGTTAAACGTTATGTTGAACAAGTCTTGGGACAATCTGAACGATGGAGACAATTATCCCCTTACTTTTCAAATATTTCACCACCACCTCGTGCTTACACATTAACTTCTTATGAAGCTGAACTGATGCAGAAAATTCTTGATTTTCATCTCAATAATACATTACATTTGCGCATAACAATAGCCAATGATCAATTAATTGAATACGATGAATTAATTGATTTCATTCGTCGAGCTCAAGATTATTCACGTTCAAATACAAATGCTTTGAATAATATTCGTCCGGTTCCCGGAAAAAAATCTGCAATTCCCTCTATACCAAGTATTCATTCTTCCTATGTTTTACCGCCATCAGCAAAGTCCATGATGCCATCTTTACCACAACCAATAACGAAAACGAGTCCGATCAAGCCAATTATTGCTAAGCCTCCTACTCTTCCAACCGCTGCTGCTACTCAGCCAATCACACAAACGAACAAAGCTTCCAATCCAATAACAACAATGAATGGTCATAATCCATCACAAACACCGATTGATGTATCGACACGGTTAACATCCAACGTTCAAGTTAAACCCAATCTTATATCACCACCGAGTATTTACTTTTTTAAGTTTAGATTGCTTAACCGCAACTTAATTGTTACTTCTTTTTAGATACTTATTCTACGTATCCTACGTCAACATCTTCCTCCTCCTCAACAACAGCACCAACACCAACAGCAACAACATTAAATCAATCTAGTCTTGTTATTACACCTGAATTATGTCCCAATTCTTTATATCAAGCTAAAATCGATAGTAGTGGTTGGGTACAAATCAATAATGTTTTCCTTCCATTCATAATTAAGAATCGTCAACGTCTTGTACCGTACCAAGTTCTTGTGTCGTGCAAAATACTTGACGCTGAAGAATTACGTCCAACATTAACAAGGGCAACAGTAGCCGACGTCACATTAATGAATTCTATGATACGCGAATGTAAAATAAGTAATGAAGAAATAACTGAAAATGCACCATTAATTAATGTATATCATGTATTAGTTGGCACGAAAAATCTCGTCTATGTCAAACTACTTCCGAAAGACAATCCAACATCGAAAATTAATCGTCAATATAAAAGTGTATTAGCTTTACGTGGTGGTTCTTTATATATAACCTATCGTACAGTACCTTTTGTTTGTTCGAGTAATCATTCGTACATACCATTGAATGATGTTTTAAGTATATATCCACATTTACAAACACAATTAAAACCTTTAGCACGTGTACCACGCACGCATGAATTAGATTTTCTACAACTTGTACAAATGTATTATGATGAAAAAGAATTGCCATTAGATACGTTATTAATTGATATGGAAGATTTAAATCAAACACAGATTATACCATCAAAAAATATGACTTTAATTGAGCATCATGCGAGAGAAAAGAGTAAACTTGAGCAACAAATAATTTTGCTAAATAATTCATCATTACCACAAGCAACCAAACGTAAAAATCAAGAAGTACATGACAATAGCAATAAACAACCACAACAAAAATTAAAAACTTCGGCAACAACAAACACATCAGCAAATATAAATAATTATCCACAATCAACAACATCAACACCAGCACTGATTCGTCCGCCGACAGGCTATTTTCCTGCACAACAGCCACCATCATCATCGAATTACACCCCACAATATCAACAAAATCATTGGTTATCATCAAATTATGAACAACGTGGAAGGACTCGTTGGCAGTAATTAATATTTTTGTATATAATCAAAAGCCAACCGTCTATTTTTTTTTGTTCTCTCTTGTATATGTTTGCTCAAGATGGTGTAGTGGATTATTTGTTACTATTATATTATTGTTCTTGTTGCTTATGCATTTTCTTTCTCTTTCTTTCTTTTTTTCCTGCTTCTTTTACTCCTATGGAGTCACTATAACCATAGTGAGCTTGACGATTTTTAAATTCAAGGAAAAAGAAAAGAATCAAAAATTCGAAAGTTCGTTAATGTTCAATATATATCTTCTATACATTTCATCGATCTTGATTTTTGTTCAAAGATGAGATTAATAAAACTTTACTGATGTCACACCTATTCATTTACTCATTAAATAGTTAAATAAGATTTATACATTAATCTTTATATGTATATAAAGATTACACGACATAGGATATATACTTATCATAAGATTGGCTTCAATGAACTTGTGAATATTAAATAAACAACAAAAAGAAAAGAATGTGTACGCGCGAGAAAAGAACTTCAATTTTTTATTCAATTGAATTGGCATGTGCCTTTATATAGAATATATAAGTAAGCCATATGAGATATTAATTGAAGCATCGGGTCATAATTTTCATACAAGGTGAAAATAAATGCAACTTTTGAATCATTCCTTCATGTCTAATACTACGGTTTGTTAATCTTCTGCATAATTATTTCATCGTGAAAACATATGCATGCTACTTGAATTGACTAGAATGCTGTTTCTTTGATTATAATGTATGTCAGAACTAAATAAATGACATGTTTAAGAGGTCTATATGCATCATGATACATCTTAGTTAACTGCTTTCATCACCCACTGACCTATTTTCAACTCATGGAAAGACGTTGACTCTATATTAAGAGAAGAAAAAGCATCGAGTCATGATGATCTCGGATAAAAGTATATACAGGCCTTGCATCAGGAAATAAGTCTCCGAGTTCGGAAATATGAGTTGTCAAACGGTGTTCATTTTATATAATATATTTTAACAGATTAACCGTTTCAGCATGTTTCTAATAAAAAATGATACAGACATTATCTATTTCCTGTGTTATTTAAAAAAAAAGAGAATATGAAGCCAGTATTTTGTTTATGAAAATTCTTCTCATTCGAAATGAATAATATACAACATAGATTTATTTTCCTATCAATAGAAAATTATTAATAACAAGATTTTCATGTTGAAATTTTTTCTACAAGCAAATGAGAAATCGAAACGTATCCTAGATCTACTTCTACATTCATCCTTACCAGTGAACATTAGAAATTCACTGATTGTGTCAAATAATATTATTATTCGATGATATCATATGGTAATTACGACAGGTGATTTCTATCGAATCCTTGACTTAAAATCATATTCAAACTTTAAGCACGTGCTCATACGTTGTACGTTTCACACAGATACAGCAAATGTTAAAAATGCAACCACTTGTTAAGAAATTTCATGAATAATAAATTATTATATGTCTTCAATGTCAAATGAACTTTATTTTATCTAACTAAATCTGTATCGTGACAATGTGTCTATTCACACTGTTGTGTATCGTGTTGATTCAATGTGAACCCCTAAGGTATGTATGATTCCTAAAGAGTGATGATTTTAAAATTTCACTTGCTAGCAAGCAAGTGAATGATTTGCCGCACGTTGACACTTTTTTTAGAATATTAAATTTTATCAATATGATAAAAAAATATTTCATCATCTCGATTGTCACAAGCTTGACAATACACATAGAAAATTTGAACATCAAATTCGAAACAAATACTTTTTTTCTTTTTCGGTACTATTATAGTTTAGAACTTTTCGTCAATGATTAGTTTATAAGATCAAATAGAATTAGCAATATGCAAATGAATATCTTTTAATTTAAATAAAAAATAAAAATGAACAGTTTGTTTTTTTTTCTCTCTCGAACGATAAGTATTTATCTTAAAAATCCATATTCTTAATTTACGTAATATTATAATGATGGAATTCACAGAATAAAAGAAAAAAACAATATTACGCACGTTTTTTTTTTCTACAAAAGATTCTGATGACTATTTAAATATAATGAACTTTGAAGAATAAAAAAAGAAGAAGAAGAAGAACAACGACAAAGCCAGCTGAAGTTTTGTAACATCTAGAAATCTTTCAATATAAGTATTTCACAATGTCACCTAACATTACTGTACGAGAAAAAGAAGAAAAGTATAGAATGAAAGCAAATAACAAGTGTATATAAGCGCCAAAGACAAGAGGAAGAAGAGAAAAAAACGAAACCGAGAAAGGAAACAGAAAAAACTTGAACCAAATAAAAAGAAAACAATAATAAATAAATAAATAAATAAATATAAATACAGTCAGAACTGTTTTGGAGTTTTTATTGCCCTATTTACGTGACCAATATTTTGGCGTTGGCATATCTGTTAATGTCACTAGTTGCGCTTTACCAACGGCTGTTCGATCATCATAATCAAGTTTATTACGTGCAAATATTAAACGTATATCGGAATGCATGTATAATTTACCCGTTTGCGATGTAACAAATCTACGAAAAACAAAGGTGAAAATTTGACAGATTTATTTAAGAAAAAAAATTCCACTTAAAATCTAAAGTTCGCATTGATATTCATACCTAATATGAGCTAAATATCTGAGATTTCCTTTTGATGATGACGATGATTGTTCATGTTTAGTACCATCACCGGTATTTTCTGGCATGAGAATAATTCGTTGACGTATAAATGTTCGATGATCAGGTGGCATATCACTTAAATCATATAAAATTAAAAATAAATGTATGGCTGTTCCATTTGGATTCAATAAAGCTAGTGTGATCGTGCCTTTGGTAGGAGCATGATAGCCACGTTTTGGTAAACACTGCAAATTAATAAAACCCTTTAAAATAAAACACAACTATACATATTTCAATCTGTATTTAGAAGATATTCGCCGTACGAGATAAGGGGATGCTGCTTGATGTTCGGATATATTAAACCAAAATGTAGTCACTGGTAAAACAACTTGTTTAGGCATAAAGAGTCCACTTGCACCTAGTTTAACTGTGAAACCATCTAGTATACCACAAGGAAGAATTTTTCCATGCAATAATGATTCCTTGAAAATGAAAAATATTTTAATTTGATTTTAGTAGTAAAACATATTTCTCATTTACAGTAAAATTGCTACGTAAACGATTGAATATTTCAATATAGGACTTTTCACGTGTCCCATTTACACCGGCTTGATTAGCAATCGTTCTTGATGAAACAACTTCATGTTCATCATCAGCTTCGAAAACACTGCATGATAAAACGCTAGAATTAATATAGAAGAGACAAATAGATGTAGGAAATTAAAATAATATTTTCTGTTCTACCTTCGTAGTATACGCGGATTAGATGTTCGTTTTGCTAATGGAGAATCACAATTACCTGTTGCTGTTTTCGATGGGAATATCTTTGGATTCTTAAAAATATTCAAAAAATCATGAATATCAATATGTTTATAATGGTTGACACGATTTTCGAGTTATTATCTGTGTTGGAATTTTATTCATTATGTTAAATAGTCTGTCTAAGAATGGGAAAACTAATATTTGAGCAACTAATACAACAGAAAACTTCTATAGAATTCATTGGACAAGATTACTCGAACAAAATGGATTATATTCGCATTTCATATGTTTAGTCACACAAATATTTCACTTGATAGAATAAAAAAAGAAATCGATAAACTGTATATAAATTTACTTCAACGATCCAAAGTCTATTTCTTGCGGATTATATGTGTTTTGAGCACCACAGAATATGTTAATTGAGCACCGATTTAATTACACGTGAAATGAGGATCAAGTTAAAAAACAATATAAATGAGATAAAATCATTTGAAACCAATCGAACTTGCAGTATGTATGGTGACAAGTATTACTTTGCAATAAACTCAGGTCGAATCAGTTAATCTCATGACTATTACAAAGGAAAAAAACGTTTTTCTACTAAATCCCCAAAAAAGGTTCGGAAGATTTCTAAAAGAATCCTCTGACCTTCTAAAGCTTAAAAAACTAGTCTTTAAAACTACGAAACCTAAAAAGGTTCTTACGGTGTATCCAGGTTCGGTAGGAAACCATTAGGGTTTACTACGAAACTCCTAAGGTTTCGTATTTTTCAACGAAACCTTTTTCTCCTGTACGAAACTTAAAAAAGGGTTTCGTAGGAGATGGTTCTTATCCTGGATACACCATAAGAACCTTTTTAGGTTTCGCAGTTTTAAAGACTAGTTTTTTAAGCTTTAGAAGGTCAGAGGATTCTTTTAGAAATCTCCGGAACCTTTTTTGGGGGTTTAGTAGAAAAACATTTTTTTCCTGTGTAATTTATGAAATCCAAAGGACTTATGCTCCACATATAAATCAATAGTAGTAAATTCATAAGAATTTCTGTCAATCAAGGCAATGCGTCAAGCAATGAATTTCAAGTTTTAAATCTCGTAATAACTCTCAATGAGGCTAATACAAAAGTACAACAACATCAAGTATCTAATTATCGTTCCACAAATTTAACTGATTCTACTAAATATTCATATAGCTGTAGCCAATATCGGAAATATCCATTATGCTGATATGAAATAGAAGTTTACGTTCCAGACAATATATCAATAACAATTCTTCATAATATTAATAGTTATTGTTTCATTATTGTATTTATTATCTATCTATTGTTTCTATTTTTTGTAAAAAGTATTACTTGACTGTACTCATCTCACGTGTAATTGAATCAGTACTCTTTTCACATACAATTCGGCGCTCAGTTGTCATATTCTTTCGTGCTCAAAACACTTTTCGTCCATTTCTAGGCGGAGTCTAGCATTGAAATTTTTTAATAGAAACAAGAGAAAACGACATCTTAAAAGTCTTCTAGAAAATTTAGTGTAACTCAATAACGATATATCATTGGAGCAGTCAAATGTATTACATTAGATTCTATTGAAGAAAATCTTTTGTTGAAACTTTACGAAGCATACAAGAAATAAGAGTTCAGTGTTCTGAAGAGTCATGTTCACAACAGTATTGATGAATCGTGCCAACTTTTCAGTGCTACTAAGGAAACATATTAGCTACAGTTTGTTTTACTTTGAATCTTATCCATAGGAACAATCGAAAGGAAAACTTAATAAAATCAACTTTAACATTTATCTATTTATATGTTACTTACTTGACGTGGCACCGGAATTTTAATACTGCTGAGATCGAGTCGATTTTGATAAAGTACACGTATAGCCTTTTGTTTTGATCTTTTAAAATCAATATCTTCAGGCTGAGAAATTTTCAATTCATTCTAAATATTAAAAAAACGAAACAATACGACTGTTTCATGGAATACTATTCATTCGATCGTGATTATATTTTGTTGCTATTTTTATCGATAATCATATTTTAGACAATGAATTTGAAAATGAGAAATAAAACAATCTTATATTGAATTATGTTTAGAGCTTGAATACGATCTAATACGATTTGTGTTTTCGTAAAAATGATTGTCGCTACCGATGACGAATAATATTTCAAACTATTCATTTCATATTTTCATTTGAAATCACAATATTTAATAAGATTATAGAAAAACAGGCTAACAAGATGAACACACATTTCAGACCAAATATTTTCAAAATAAAGGTCACAATCAAATAAACTATTGGTTGATGAGAAACCCTCCCCAAGTATGAATCTCCAGTTGTCACTTCGTCTTGATAGAAGTTAAGCCGATTCTACTTTGTATAATTATTTTCCGTTAATCAAAAAGCATTCAATGCTTAGAGTTTTCAATGTTTAAAAATAACTAAGTCTACACAAAAGAATCAAAGACAGTAACTCCCAAAAGATATTTTCCGTACTAATGCTCTTAACTACGCAGAATACTGATTAATCAAGCTTACACATAGCTATCCGCTTTGAGGAGTGTAATTATGTTTAGAAAGAGCACTCTTGTTATTAAAATTTTTGACATTATAACTTCTATTATTTATTGTAAACTTGGCATTGAATTAAATTCTCATAGATTGTCGATAGAGAATAAAGTTCGATATCATCATGAATTAGTTCAATCGAACTAATCCAACATGCATAGAATCAATACTGTACACAACAATTCATATTTTAGAATAATAATTGCACAGACATTTGCAAATTTTAAAGATCGGCCACTATGGTTCAGTTCTCCTAATCTATCTAATTTACTGTAGACATATAGAATGAAAATAAAAAATCTCGATCACTTACACTTTTTGCATCGCTTTGTTTATCGCTATTGATTGGTGGATATCTCATGGGTACTTTAACTTTATCTGTTGGACTCATAATAAAATGATCTAAAGTATGTTTTTGTTGTTTAATTGTCGAGTGTTCATGATTATTTGAATCATCGATATGTTTCATATCGATATGTAATTTATCAGTCGTTGTTGTTCGCAATGTATTTTCAGAAAATAAACCGTTCGCTGATATTGCTGTATTGAATATAGATTGTGAATTGAATTCACATGTTCGAAAACGTTTCTTTCTCGATGAACTTATTAAGCAATGACATGTTAGGGAATTTCGTAGACTACCATTCGATGCATCATCACCATCATCGCTATCATCATTATTATCATTGTCATTATTATTATTATCAACGGTTACACCTTTCGGTTTTTGTATAGCGATAGGTAAACTTCGTGGTCGTTTATTCTGTTGTTGTTGTTGTTGCTGCTGCTGTTGCTGCTGCTGTGATGGTAATATTTTTGTTGTTGTTATTGTTGTTATTGTTGTGGATTGTGAATCATCTTCAGTATCACTCGATAATTGACTTTTATCTTCATTGTTTGCACATTTACGACAGCATATAGGTGAATTTATTGTTGATATTGGTGTTTTCGATAGAAATGAACTTGATGATGAGCTAAGCGATGATGGGGGTGAATAGACAACATCCTGATCAAATAATGTTTGTTTTTGTAAATGCAAATCAATAAATTGTTCGACAAGATTACGATCGGAATTTTTCGGAAGCATGGTCAATGGAACTGGTGGTGGTGGGGGCATAATGATTGAATCTGGTGATGAAAGAAATAAATGATCAGGTAATGAATTTATTGATGAATTCAATGTTGTTATATTTGATTCATAACCCGACGATGATGACGATGAAAGATTTTTTGGTGTTTCAATTATATTATTAAAGAATGGAGCAGACGATGAATATTGAGATGATGATGATGATTCGTGAAGATCATTACTGTTCGAATTTGAATTGAAAGACGATATTAATGAACATGATGTCATAGTTGGATCAGAATAAAATAAGGATAACGATGGTTCAGATACATGTGAAGATCTTGATGTTGGTAACAATAAATGATGATCACCTAAACGAATAAAAACAAGCTTGTGCAATTTTCTTTGTGTGATAGAATAGAATGAGAGTGTTTTTTGTTGTTATTTGTTTTTCTCGCTTCTCATAATCGAATGAAACATTGAATAGTCTATCGAGTTTGTATAATTCTCATTAGACATTTTTATGCTGTCTTAACTTTGAAATTTTAATGATTTCAAAGAAAATTCGAGTTTCAACATTATGAATGAACATGATTAACTATAAAAAGCGTCGTTGAAATTCAATGTTATTAGATCTTGCTGTGACGAAGATAGATGTGCACGCATTGCAATCAGACTTTTAAATCTTCGTAAGATATCCTTGCAAAACGACATCTCTCTCATGGCCTAGAGTTTTCGTACTCTTATCAGTTTGTAAAGATGGTTACATGTGCAAGTTGCAAAAAAAAATATGAAATTAACTCATTCAAACAATATTTACACGTTCTTTCATTAAAAAAAAATATAAAAATTAAAACACTCGGATCTTTATTACTTATCGACGACTATTTTTGTTCTCTTCGCTTATATACTCTAGGAAAACAGCTCTCTTGTCTTTTTACTAAATGAACGTTGTTCTTTAATACACTTATCTCTTCTTTTCCAATATTATGTCTATGAATTGTTATTGAATTTGACTCAGACATGTTTCATTAGATTAGAACCCGTACATTTTTATTTTTTCCGCTTATTGACACGATTGCTAGGAGTACGATTTGCTGTCTTCTTCTCATTTCATCACATCGTACCTTTTGATTGACACATGATTTGTATGAATCTATCTAGCATATACAACTATTTCGAAGAATAGAAAATGAGTTATCTTAGAAGAATTGTTTTACCTGAAGTTACCCAAATCGAATCTCTTGATTCTTCATCAACAATGGTCAATAATGTATTATTAGTTTGTTCCAACGTTCGCCGATGAATACTTGCTAAATTATTACAGTCAGTCGTCGAACGACGTGTTGTTATTACAGCTGATGGACTTGAAAAATATGTCATATCATGAGTAGATAATTTATTTTGAAATTTATCGCATGTAGAAAAAAATGGAGATACAGTTGTTAATGTTTCATCTGATGACGATAAAGTACTTAATGTTGGTGTTGGTTTTGATCGATGATAACGACTTGCTGTTGCGTACATATCGTTTGTACAACTTTGTCGACGTTTCGACATCATTTTCCATTTTGAAGGTTGTTGTTGTTGATTAGCGGCTTTGATTTGTGATAGTTCACGTTCATCAGACAATGGAAGTTTGATGATAGTTGAATGTGATGAATTAAACATACCATCGAGTGAACGAACTCGATCGGTTGAAGATGAACTAGCCGACGGTGATGAAGTATCGAAAACCATTGCTGATTGCGTAAATTTCATTAAAGATATCTAGCATTCCGTAATGTGAGAGAAGAATCTAAATAGACAATCGAATTTTTGTTTTGTATTTCAATGTTTGTCTTTTATCATTCATAATTATCCTTCGTTTGTTGAAGAGAAGACAAGTTTTCAATCTCATTCTATGAACAGAAGTAGAAGTGTACTGTTTGACACTGTCTTGATTGCCCTCGTTCAGAGGGTACAAATAATCGAACCGGATGAAAAACAAACTCATAAATTTCAGATTTAAAGTGTCATGCAACATACATATATATATATATATATATATATATATATTTAGATTATTCAACGATTGATTGCAAGTCAATTATAAAAATTAACATTAAAAAGCAACATCTACATCACAGTACATTATTAGAAATAGTTATTCGTCTACAATCACTAATAGATAGGGAGAAGTCGGCTTCTTGAGTTTTTATTTTCTATTTTGCCACAAAATTTCTATGTACCGAAATTCTATTCATATTGAATCGTACAGGTCTACTTTGAATCTTACTCAAAAATGAAATGGTGCGGTACTCGAGATATCGAATGTTGAAAATACGAGATTTTTTTTTCTTCTTTTTTTTTCCTAGTTATGAAAGATTCACTGCCGCTACTCACTATTCCAATAAAAACATATTTGCCAATCGAACTTCTATAAGATTTCTACTTAGTTTGTTCGAATATATTCTGAGACTAGATATCGATTCGATTGTTGACATCATCTTGGAAATCTCAGCAAATTTGTTATTCGATCTCTCTCTTCGATCAAGTCAATTTAATGCATTCATTAAACAAGATTACAGCTCTGTTGATCTCATCATAATTAAATCGATGAGAAAAAAATCATAGATCCTACGTTAGGTTGTCATTTACAAATCAGAGAATATTCACTTTAAGCAAAAACATGAATCAAAATGACGGCTACATCCGTATTGCGGGCACGTTTCATTCGACTAATTAAAGACAAATATCGAAAAAGCGGAACTAACTTGCCGAGAGGAATAAAGAATCACTAAATGATATATGCTAAAACATCTATGATTTGTAGGTCTATAATCAAGATTATCTATGCCAGTGATCGTATCAAATATTTGGAATCATCGATAATAAAACTTATGCAATCTGCTTTGGTAATTATTAAAATTCCAAAGAAAACATCGACATTACTTATAGATCTACTTTAAGATATGGTCAACAATCATATTCTAAAATTAAACTAGCTAGATTCAATCGTATATAAAAAATCGATTTTTTTTTCTTCATGTTTTACTACATACGATCCGATTTTTGTCATTCGTCCTTCAATAACATTTAGTGAATATTGTTCTCTCCTATGAAAGAAAAATGTCCCACAATCGAGAGAGCGCGTTTATACATAACCAAAGTAGTATTTTTAATAAAAATGTAATTTAATGAAAACAAAACTCTGAGAGAGAGAGAGAGATCAACAGGTTCTGATAAGAAAGAAAAATAGTCGAGCCACTTTTTTCCCCGTCAAATGTACAATAACTATCCCTAAATACATTTCTTTACATAATCAAGAATGAAATATGATTTGTTCTTTTTTTAGTCTAACAAATGCTTATTCAAATTTCAAACAGAACTCTCATTCTGGACAAAAAAAAAGAAATAAAGGCTAAAATGACGGATTCACTTATTTTTCAAGTGAACATGTTTTTGAATCATTGATTTTACGAGACAAATCAAAATTATGAATCTTCATACTGAAATCAGTATCAATACTTGACTATTCAATGAAGCAAAATTTGAGAAATCATGCATTTAATTAGTAGACTTTTCAAATATTTGCATCAATTGAATGATCATACATTCTCTATATTCAAGAAATAATATCGATCCATCTTCTCGAAATTGTATGTTGAAGAAAAACTATCCGAGACCTTATTCTTTACTATAATAACATTATAAACTGTTCTCTAGTGATAAATTGTTTACAAAATACTGCGGAAAAATTTGTTTAATTCGATGAAAATAGAAAACGTCAAATCAAATAATATTTCTTTCTTTTCATTGAAAGAAAAATATTCTCGGATAGAACAAAAAAGCAAAATAAGAAATCATCTAATGCTAATGAATATAATTAGTCATTCACGTCGTAAATATAAGCAAATTACTATTGTATAGAAATAACTGATTTTGTTCTTTTCCTCAATTGTATCTCGTCCTTTTTTTTTTCTTCTTCGTCTTCTTATTTTCAACTTTCTCTCTTCAAGAGCAGTATGTGGTTTCTATTAAGAAATTGATCGACCAATTTTCTCTTTTTTTCTGTCGTTCGTGCACTCGTATTTCATTCCTGTCTTTACTTTACTAGACATGAATGCTTCAGTTATAAGCTATACTAATAATAAGAGCAATAACAAGAACAAAAAACAACTGGTATCGATCGATTAGTTCGGCCTTCTTTCTTTCATAGATTTTTTTTTCATTGTTTTTTCTTCTTCTCACCTGTAAATTATTGGCATTATCAATTAGTTATGTTCAATCATTCATTGTTGTACGTAGACGATGAGATCAATGCTAGAAAAAATAACTTTACTATTTTAATAAGATGAACAGATGAGAAAGAAAGAGAATGAAAAGAGTGATGTGAGTGTGCAAATGTGTGTAAGACACTACCTCATATCTAGTCGATGATAAAGTGACAGAGAACGAGGGAGAGAAGAGAGAGAGAGAGAGAGAGAGAGGGAAAGGGGTAGAGAGCATACAATAGACAGTCGTCGTTGTTACGTGCAGTCGTCGTAACAAACACATCATTCTTCGTTCGACACACCGTCAACTGCATCATCAGATTTTTCTTTATGTCTCCGTTTCTCTTCTTTTTTTTATATGGGCAAAGATGACGACGATAGCGGATAGTATCGTCGTCGGCTGACTGAACGATTCTTTCCATTTTAATACAAACACAATCTCCAATTAGTGAGACACCGCATATATCTTTCTCTTCGCTCTCGCGTCGTCCAGATAAAACGACATTAAACTATAACCATTTGTTTTCTTTTCTCTATCTATATTCATGTGCTCACATGGTCGAAAATTAGCCTTGAGATGTAACGATGACAATATTTGTTTTCGTTATTAACTGAAAATGAATTCTATGTGACAGATACATTGTAAATTATGAATCAAGTTCAAAGATTATGGGCAAAAACCAAACAAAAACAATATAACATAAAAAAAATTATTTAAGCTCTTATGTAGAATAATACAGGGATTATATTATGATGATCCTAGATTACTATTACATGCAATGATTATCGTATTTAAACGAATTGCTAAAAATCTAACTCATTCTACGCAATTCAATGTTTGTAAAGTTTCATCATCGTCAAGTAGCAATTAATTCTTTCTTTTGTTCGGAGTGAATAGTTATTTTAATTAATTAGACCGAGAAATTTTCTTTTACTACAATTTTTTTCTTTTCAAAATATAATCAAAAAAGAAAATAGTATCAATAGAGGCATGAAAAATGAAAGCAATAATTGAAACAAGAAGTTTACAATTATATTCGAATTGATGACTGCCAGCTGTGTTTGCAGAATATTGGTTAGATAGATACATGTAAACCAATATTAAAAATGACATGAAAAGAGACCGAGTATAAATCGATCTTGTATGAACACGAAAAAGAAAGGTTTTATGTCCTTTATCGAACAAAATCGTAAGGTCTACATAAATATATATGCCTATATAGATTGTTATTTGACATCGCCTTTAGAAGAAGCAATAACAAAAAATATATATATATATATTCTATTCTCATCACAAATGTTCGAAGGAATGGCACTAGGCACAAGAAAAAGAAAGAGTTCGCTTAAGGCTGTACTTTTCTTTTTTCTTCTTCTTCTTCTTCTTCTTCTTCTTTGTATTCATATCAACAATAAAAGTGGTTCACACCATCATCATGATAGATTTCCAACAGATTGATAGACATTTATTGACATGACTAATGTTTTGTTCTATATTTGCTTTATGGAAATATTTTTTACCTTTTCAATATAAATCAATCGATGATAAACAATAGAAGAAAGACGGATATAACACACAATGAAATTTGTAATATAATTCAACGTGGTTGAATATTGTTTCTTTGAACTGTTAAATAGATTGAGTCTGAAAAAAATATATGGATATAGAAGTACGTGCGTTAGCTATATAGAATAATAATCTCTATCGATTTAGTTGGATAAGAGACAAGCAACTCTAGTAATTGTGGTTTGTCCATTTCTTTCTCTCCTATATTTTTTTTGCCATATACGAGCTACTCTATGTAGGTTAGATAGATGATTACCATATGAGAAATCATACTTTTTTTTTCATTCTCCTACTTGTACTCAGTTCTTTTCTTTCTTCCTTTTCTTTCCTTCTGTCTGTCTTTTTTTTTGTCTTTCTCTACCAGATGATCGATGTAACAACGAAGAAATGAATGTTAATAAGCTAGCAACAGTATGTTGTTCTAGTGTCCAGTATATTATGATAAATAATAACTAATGAATGATTAAATATTTCTTCTATGTTACGTGGATTTTCTAGTCAATATTTTTGTATTATTAACTTTTCTTCACTTCTCGTACATGTACTCAATTTTCATGTTTCATCAACTTGTGTATGTCATGTATGCGGATGAAACACCTTTTTTCTATTTCTCTTTTTTTTTTCGTCTGACTAAGGGCGCGAAGGCAAATAAGCAGGCAAGTACGCGAACACGCGTGCACTATGTGCTTTATAAAAGGCGAAGATGTGTGAGAAGAGAGAGAGAGAGAAAGAGAGACTAGCAACAAATGAAGTACCAAGATGTAATAGTAATAGTGCATATACATATCGTGATAGATTGACCAGCTGGTCGCTATGACATGTATATATATATATACATCTGTATACATACGTAGTAAGTTTTTCAAGGATATGCACTTTATTTCTTTCGCTGACGACGTGTACTTCAAAACAATGTCAAATGAAAACGAGGACATTCAGACGCCATACTCATGGCTTGATAATATAAAATGTGAATTATATGACAAATGATTTTTTATCAAATAAAATCGAATAGGTTCTTTAAAATTTCTTTTCTTAAATTTCAAGAACTTCAATTGTCGTCATGTGGTAGAATTTGAAAATGAAACCATTTATGGTATTGATACTAAGTGTCTTTATTTAACGAAGACAGTTTCGAATATCAATTGTATCTTAGTTTAATATCAACGATAAATTATACGAAGCTTGAAACGTCGTACGTCTAAGTACAAGTTCAGATAAAATTGGAGATGATCAGCAAAGAATAAATTATTTATGTATGTATAAATTTACTTCACTATGAAGTATAAAAGCACGCAAACATGAAATATAAATAAGTGGGCTTGAAATGCCATATTAAATAACTTTTCTTTTCGTTTTGTTTTACATGTCGTTATTTGTACGTATTCGTATGTTTATCTGATGATGTAATAGAGACGGAAATTAATGATTAGTCCATGAAAACGACAAAAAAATTTCTTCTCTCGTTTATCACTAACACAGAGTAAGAAACATATTATTGATATTGAATGATAAGCAAGATCAAATTTTGATCTATAATTGAAATAATATCTCACTGACTTGATAGAAAAGTTTTGTTTTTATAAGAGAAAAAGAAAATATCAGTTCCAAATGAAATGTTGTCGGCTATATTAAATAACGCCCATCGTTGATTTGATTAATATACAGATTAGAAAAAGACTTAAATATCTCCATCTATGTTTTTCCTTATATAGAAGAAAAGAACAGTCAAAAGTTATGTTGTTTTCAACACAAGATTCTTTTGCCTTTTCTTTCTCAGATGTTGTTTTCCAAATAATATCTTGTGTATTTGTTTTGGTTTTTCTTATGACAACCAATAATGGAAGCAATATTGACTTAATTTGCTGAAAAAAAACATACGAGTATCATGCGTCATGCCCTCACGTCTATGACAGATCACATTCTTGTCTTATTCTACGTTTGGAAAAAGAAATGTTATTTTATAGTCTTATTATTACAACTAAACAATGTTGACACTTGATTTAGTTCAGTTCTTTCTTTCATAATGAGAAACAAACAAACGGAATTGGAAATTTTATCCATTGAACTATTTTTTAGATGAAACATAAATAAGTTTTAAGTGGATAAAATATCCCTTGAGATAATTTCTTTCGCTTGTATGATTTATTTTAACGACTGTCTTTGCTAATTGAAACGAAAGAACAAAAATATTTTTCATATTTCTTCGACTACGTGTGTCAAACATTGAGGATTGTTGTTGTCCTAGAAAAAGTTCATATGATGTCATATACACCCACTCTTCATCAAATTGAGTTCGTATATTTTTACTTTTTTTGATTTCGTAAGGGAATCAATTTTTATCTTGTTCATACTACATCAAGAGAGCGATAAAGTCTCAATAGGATAAGTTTTAATATGAACGATAGCACGAGAAGAAACAACTCATTCTTTCATCTCATGTTTCATCGAGAGCAATCAGAAAAAACTCGGGACAAAAGAAACGCAATCATTTGCTTCTATTGCTTTAACAAATATTGGCTTTCATTGTTCGTTATTGTTTTCTTTAACAAATAACCGAATGAAGAATAAAGACAAGACATTTGATTAGATAATATATCAGCTGAATTTCAATAACTCAAACGAAGAAACAGAAAAAAAAAATCTCAAGAATATCAATTCATGTACCAAACGCATAACATCAACATGTCCTACACGCGTGTCATCTGTTTTGATGACAATCATTATTCTCACATAACCTTTTTATCATTTTTTTCTCTCCTTCCACACTAGTTAGACTTGCGATAAACACAAATTAGGTTTGACGTATCGAATACTAAAACGGAGAAAAGGTCATTTGAATAATTATTAGTTTATAATGGAAATATATTTTTTTTCATCAGATTAATGTATATTCAAGGATGATTAAAACATTACGTAAAATGTGTTTTTATAGAAGAGAATAATAATATCAATTTAATTTTATAGTTTAAAGTTCGCACTAAAATTTAAACGAGAAAGAATGACATTCGAACAATAGCAACATATTGTAAACGTAGATTTTCGAGTCTTCTTCACTGTAATTGTATTTCAATTGTAAAAAGAAAAAGGTTTATTGATTTTTTATTAACGAATGTTTTTCCTGAGAACAATGAATTATCAAATTACGTTGTTTTTAAAGCTTTTTAAGAAAGAAAAATTATGCGAGCTTCTGTTCTTCAGATTTCTGGGAAATCACAGGTGACCAACTGTTATCATTACTGATTCACTGAGTACAAGTCCATTTATCGAATATTCTGTAGGAGACATTGCATCGATTACTCAAATAAGCATTAACATTCTTTTTTGTTGTCTAGATAGTGGCATTCGTTGACTAGATTAGTTTTTAATACTTCAAATCAACAATAGAATGAGTTCTGTCAGAAAAGAAAATCCTGGACCGAGTATTTGTCAGAAACAGCGACTAATAATGCGTATTGAATGTAATCTATTTCAGATTAATAAGAATCTTTTCAGAAAAAAACAAGATGTCTCTCGAAGAGTTACATAAGTACTAAAAGAGCAACAACAAATTGAATATACGAAGAAAATTTAATATTATTTTAACGAATCAATCAGTTTTCTAAGTCGTTAACGGAAACTTGAAATCATGATATATTGAGAAGAAGGGGGAAAAAAGAAACAAAACATATAAATACCGATGTTGAACTATTGTCTTTGTTTACTAATGCGATCAGGTGGTATTTTGTCAATTGAAGAATATAATGATAATGCCAAATAGTGAAAATGAATAAATAAATAATGTGACATGTCACATAAATATCTGAAAGAGACAAAACACATGTTTGCCAATGTTCAATCGCAGTTGAATAGAACTTTGGAAAAAGAAAACAAGATTTCACATTTCATTTTATATATGTTTAACAGAAATAATATGACAATAAACAGCACGAAGAAAAAAAGAAGTAACACTACATCGGTGGTAAAGGTGGTGGTGGCGGCCATGGATTACTGGAAGCTATTTGACCACGAAGAGTTTGTGCAAACACTGATGGTGGCATACTAAATATGACACAGATCAATGAAATATGATCTAGCTTTTACAATTCGATCACTCACGGAGGCATTGGTGGTGGCATCGGTGGTCTCATGTAGAAATTTTGATGAGATGGTGGTGGCACAACAGTTGATTGAGGAGGTGGAGGTGGTGGAGGAGGTGGTGGTGGTGGTGGAGGTGGTGGTGGCGGCGGTGCAGTTAATGTTCGCCGAGATAAATCATCGTGTGATGATGTCTGGATAATTTTAAACACAAAGAAAAAGAAAACGCATATTTCATAAGCAATATAATATTTAAGAAATCTCGATCACGTACAAGATGAAACGACGCTGATAATGAGCCTGTTGAATTAACTTGGGTATTACCAATATTTGAACTCATTGTTGAGGAATGATGATGATTATTTCGTGACGATCGATAATTTGTTTCATCATCAGTTCGAGGCTATATAAAAAAAAAAAATTTCATTGTTTTCATTTAAATAATTGATCAAGAAAAACAAAAGAGAATTATTCTAATCAAATAATTTCTATTCGGCATACTCGTTTAGTTGATGCAGTCGGTCGTGATGTTGATGGTGATTCAGAAGGAATTGGTTGTATAGGTGATGTGACAGTTGAATTTGTTTGTGTTGGCGTCAGCATAATTGATGGATTAGTAAATGTACCATTGCTTGTCGATGATAAATTGTTTTTTGAATAAAGATCCAAATGTTGATGACAGATATCTAACAAAAACAAAAACAAGAAAAAGAATTTTATCCAATCATGAATTCAATCAAACAAACCTTCAATGATATCTTTTGTTAAACCTTCAACAAATTGTTCCCACCATTTTTGTTTACTATTTTCTTTTTTAGTCGTCCAATCTGTTATTTCAAATTTAGATAATTTACAAGCAAGATATAATACAGCGATTGCAATGATTTCTGGTTCCCATTGTAAACATAATGTTGTGCAATAACTAAAACACAATTATTTATTTATTTTCTGTTTCAATCGAAAACAATCGGTGTCTTTTGTTTTATTTTGATTCGCATCAAATACCTATCATTCACAAATGTCCAAGCCATTTGAAACATTTGACGTATTTGTTCTTTATCCCCGATAATAGTCTTAGCGTATTGTTTGAGAAACGAATACGGACTTGCAATACAAAAATCAAATTTAACAGTCGGCAATAAAATACGTTCATATTGTAATATTAAATCTCCTCGTTCATCGCCTAATGTTGGAATATAACGTTCACGAGTTCCTTCGAGAATCTGACGAGCCGTTTTCATAATGTCACGAATTTTCTTTGGTGTTTCTTCAACTTTACCAGATAGAAATAAACAACATGTTGCCATTGCCTATGAATTTACAAGAAAATATGCATTTTTGTTTCTTGATGTAAACTTACATATCGCGGATATTGTTTAAATGAATGGAACATATAAAAACGATGGAAAAAAACAGCGCCTGTACCCATTGTTTCTGATCGTCTGTAAAATATGAACGATGAATGAAAGATAAAGATTACATACATAAAAATAATTGTTACTTACAAACCAAGTCGTATACCGAGATCAAGAATAAACCGACAACCTTCACGTCTATAGCGTTGCTCAGTCTCTGGATCAACACCATCACAAATTGATGGTGTTGATTTAAGATCTTTTTTATCATAATACCATAAAGGCATCGTACATATTATTCAACAAATCGGTTGAAAATGAAATAAAGTCAATAATAAGATAATGTCCTGTGTTATTTCTTATAATATATAAATTCAAAAAAGAAAGTATTTACAATAATGTTTCAATCAAATAGTTTTGTTATTTCCTATCAAAATGAAATCATTCGTCAATAAAATAGCAAATAGTTCATCGTGACAAGTGGTGACATCAATATGAATGAAAAAATAATTAACAGGAAGAGTTATTCTTGGTTTTTTTAGTTTCTCTGTAAGATATACATACAAATTAAAAATTCCTTCCGTTTGAAGCGCAAAATTTCAATATTAATGAGTTACTTCGAACAATAGTATGCTTCTATTAGTACTAAACTAAAGTTTTCCATGTTTTTTGAAGTTTTTTTAAAATATTTTTTTCAATAGCTTTTACAATCTTAAAGAGCTCTATATGTTTTTTGTGTCCTATTCAAACAATGAGTCTATACTTGTATTGAGGGAAAAATTGAAAAATATAATAATGTGTATCAACGTAGTAAAATGGATTAATCTTTTCGCAAGACTCGATATACAGCTGGGCATTAGGATTTTCGTCTTGCGTTCTCGCAATCTTTTAATGTAGAACTCTTTTGAGTCAAACTGAATGCTAGTTATGCATTATGGACAGCTTCTTTTTTTGTCAATGTATATGCTAACGTGTCTTTTAGTTTTGTCGATTCGAAACTCTTCCGAAAATGTCTTATAGTCGGCGAAGCGCATAAATATGAGATAAGATATTCAAACATAGAACGGCGAAATAATCTAACTATGAAAAATACTTTAATCATATTAAAGAAGAATAGGACTGGAACTGCAATGATCGTCTACTGTATGGAACGTGAAAGAAAGTATCTTTCATGATTATCAGAACAATGACTGTCCGAATAATCAAATACTTTCACAATGGGTCACTGAGGCTAAAGCAAAAGTGCTGATAACAATTAGTGAAATAATGAAGATAAAGACATCGTTTCAATCTTAAGGTGTGTGCCTGCCGACTTTGGTCTGGTGATTGTTTATCAAGTACAGTTTCATAAAGCAAGCCACACCAAGGCCCACATCCACAATCTGTTATACGGAAAATGTAGAGCTACAATATGAGTTTCAAGAATAGATTTTTCATAATGGTCAAGGATGAATACTAATTGCTGATTAATATGAAGAAGAAATCGCTAGCTAACTAATCGAGTACCAATTTTAAAACAGATTTTATTCGATAATTTTGTATGGAAGACATGAGTACTCCCATGAACGAGAAAGATTTTCTAGGAAATAATCCCAAAGAATATGTGTACAAGAGATGACACGAGACATAGTGACTCTATGTGGTTACTGATCATAGTAGAATTTCATTTAGTCAATATTTATTGAAAATTATTTCTATATTCAATAATTATTATTCTATAACGTTTAAAGAATCAAAATATTAGTGGGAAGGACAAAAATGTGTTGTTCATTTTTTTTTGATGAAACTGAAGATAAGTCACACATGTTCCCGTAGTATTGTCCATACATATTCTTTTGAAGTGATCAATCAAAAGAAGCGCGCTTTGTTTTTCATTAAGTACCTGTATTCATATGCTTTCAAATTCTATTCTTCTGTTCATTTTCCCGTTTATCATCGAGATTGATTATTCATTTTGTTTCTTAATCAAATCAAAAGTTCCTTTAGAAGATTATGTGATCGATGTTTTCTTTGCAAACAGTTTGAATATAATTCGTTGTAATTCATATGAACGTCATATACTACGTTCGATGAATTTAGACGCAATTGGTCGTATCAAATGTTCAAATCGACATTCATTTTTACCTGATAATCATATTGAAAACATTACATTATTTGAGTGGCTTTATACATCTATAAATTGTAAAAAGAAATCGAACATTACAGAAGACACCACTTATCTCGAGATAAAACACAAAGCTAAAAAAGCATTTAAAAAGAATTCGTTGGCATTAGTACGTAGTGGATCAACGGGTCCTAGTAAACTACATTGGAATGAAAAAAAATTTCAAATATATTTCGAACATCCTCCAAGAAAATTGCCACTTATTAGTATTGAACAGCAAGAGAAAAATTTTTCAACCGATGTTTATTTTTTCAAGCATCGACCTATTGTTTGTCGTGAAAAATATTCTACATCAGAACAGCCCTGCTTGAATAATAATCAACATCAAGATTTTTCATATGTCTGCTATTATAAAGTAAGATATTTCATTTTATTGGGTTTCTTTTTTGTACAATCATAATATTTTCGTCTGTGAGATTGGTGTTGCAGATACGCCAACAATAGCTGAAATGGACAAAGAAATAAAAATGTTGCCGAACAACATTAATGTTGATGGAAATACAAAAATAGATCGTTATATCGATAGAAGAAGTAAAAATGATTCATCGTGGAGTTTATATTTTATTCTCCCGACTTGTCTTATCATAATTATTGCTGCTGGCACTAGCATATATTATTTTTATTGTCGGCATATGAATGATGAATACAACGGTAAAATGAAACGTCTTAATAGTGATACATCCATTAAATCGAATATATCATAGAATTCGATCGAGTATTTAACATATTGTTGCAACATAAAATAAATAAAATCGATGAAGGAAATAAATCGAAATTCGCAAAGGATAAATTCAAGGTCTAATTGTATACGTTTTTTAATTAGCAATGCTAAAATTAATATGTTTTACCTATCAATAGATATCCATCAATCTTTCCCATGGAACAAGATACAGCAGTAGCTACTATCTAAACTTTAAATTTATGTTTTGGCCCTTACTTCAACAATCAGCACTACATTTAGATAACATTTATGAAATTTTGTTCGATAAAATCTCGATCAAAAAGATACTATGTGTATCTATTCGTATGACTCTTTATTTATTGTCTGTGCATAGTAATGATCTCATTTATTACTCTACCTGCCATGGAACATCAACGGAAAAATGGAGTTATAAAATTCATAGTTTCTTTTACATTCTATCATCTTTTCTGCAATTTATATTTGATCGTATCGTCAGATTCCAATACAAGACATATTATTATGCTCCTTTTCTACCATATTTATGTGTATATCATAAAACTGGATTTAAATATCATGTTCATGCAAATAATAAAATCGAAAAATTTGAATTGCAAACTTCTTCAAGCAAAGAATTGAAAGTTGAAGATATAAATACTTTAATGTTGAACATAAATCCATAACTGTAGGATTCCAAGCAAGATTTCATTCTTTCACGAGCTGGTATGACTATTTCCGATCGATTTATCATTTCATTGTAAAGCAAGTTCATTTGTTAAATAATAGATATTCGGTGAATAAAGCTGTTATCCTAGTCGTATACAGAAGTTGTGATTCCTTCGTGTTCTATTCCTACTATCATATCATGATAGTAGGAATTCTTCAAAATAGAGTTTCTTTTATTTTCAATGGGGATTGTGATTAGTATTAACCGAATGGAATTGAATTGATGCGAAATACTGCTAAGATTACTTAAGTCTCACATTACGAACACTGTGAAGGAATTCGGGAATAGCAGTGGAACTACTTAAGCATTTTACTGAATCGATTCGAACAAATGTGCTTTCATTAGCAATTGAGGAACTCGTGTTCAGTTTTCGCAAAGTCGATTGAAACAAAAATATATTGGCGGGCCAGGTATGACCATAAAACAGAGTCTCATCTCGAGGGTTGTGAGGTACTTGAAAACTTTTCAATGTAATTTCGATGATGTTTCTCGCCAGTAAAACTGTCGATGTGTTAAAAAACAGTGATTGCTTAATTCAATGACCCTAAATGTAACCTTTCATATGAAAACCTGGTTTCAATTAGTAGAAGCTTTGTGGATGTTTATCAGATTTACATAAACCGAGTTAGGTGATCCTAAACATATTAAATACCGATAATTATCAATTCCAAGTAATTTCTCAGAAGAATTATTCCGATCATCAGATCAGATCGGATCTGATATCGTATTCATGCATATGGAGGAATAGTATTGAACCTGACTCGCTAGTTGAATTGGGCTGAATCAATTGAATATTGTTTCCAATTAGAAAAGCGACAGGAGTTAACCGAGTTGAGCATTAATTAGTATCTGATGCCAACAATAGATGTTGGGCATAGCCTTAGCAAAGGAGTCTGTCTAAACCGACAGAATCTCATCCTTATTTTTAGAAACGTACGGACACTCCAATAGGAACTCTTCCGGATTCGATTTTTGGAATGATTTCTGTAAATGATACAGATGCATTCGTCCTTCACTATGAGTCTCGGAATCTTGGAAAAACTGTCTTGATATATTCGTAAACTGATCGAGAAACTTCGGTAGACTGAAAGTCTCAAGTAGGTTACAACACTGTCATAGCTGATATTTAGTTATAGATTAACGTTAAATGTAAATTCCAAGACATGACCATTGGGTGATGAGGAACTAATTACATTCATCATGCTTGTCTGTTTTGTTTTAAAAAGCATGATTTATAATGTTTGAAACAATGCTACTATATGTCATGTCTATTTCTATACATGGTCAATAGTAAGGTTAGAAATATCTGAGAAGTAGTCTCGTCAATTAAAATCTTTATCACATAAAATCTGGCTGTATCATTTTCTATCCATTTTCCAACCCTACCAAATTGAGAGCACGACAAATGATCAATATATTCTAATATTTATGAACATCGATGTATCCTTCTCGAATACTACCACATAACTGTTAATACTTATCTGTTTCTCTGCTTGTCATTTGAAGTGCCACAACCACTGTTATCTTCACGTCTGTTTACCATGTTCACAGTCACTATTTCTATGATCGACAACAACCTATTTAGCCAGATTGAAAGCTTGTAATATACAACGACTTCAATTCTTTCCAAACCAATATAAATCCCTCAACAACAGATTATTTACTTATCATCGATAAGTGCAAATTCTGTATCACTTGAATAAAAATTGGTAAAGCACCTATCAGTCTTGGAAACATGGCCACGTTTGTCTATAATGATTTGGTAACAGTGATGAAGAAAACATAACTATCAATTATGTGTTACCATGAATACATTAATTTACTACGCAGAACTCTCCAACGAACGGAAATAGAAAAAGTAAATTTGAAGTGTTCGTCCGTTCATCTATGAGTTCATCGTAAATCCTATAAATAGCTGCAAGGCAGTAAAAATGTTAACTCATTCGTTTTATTGTTAAAGTCTCCGTGTTTTAGGAAGGAAATGAATCGATGTTTATGGCGACACGTGGAACGGGGGGTGGGGTTCATGTAAAAATCATTCGAATCGACATCTATTGCAATATCTTTAGTGGACTTTTAGGATAGGTTTTCGTCCTGCAAGCTTTGATGATATCACTGTAGTCTTTTTTGACAAACTTTCAAGTTCGTCTTTGATTACATTCATTTCACGCATTCCTCTAATTAAAAGATCATCTAATCGATTTATGCATGTGACAGATCGCTCTGACGATCGCATTCTTCAATTAGTAGATGTTGACTTATTGTTTTGCTGCTAATACTATTCTTCGCGAGCAATTACTCTGACATTTTTATATACGGAATTCATGAGAGGTTTCATTTTCGTATACTGAAGCCAAAGCAAAAATATAACACATCATTTCTTGATTTAATGAAAACAAGTGATATTATTTGACAAATGACGAACATTATTATCAAAATATTATGGGTATCAATAAGAGGATGCAAACCTCGAGTTATTCTAGTAGCTTTCAGATTGAAATTCGATACTTGGGATATTCAGAGAAATTGGGCAAATTACAATCATTTCATTGGTTGAATCGTATGAAACAGCAAACCATAGTGTACTGTTAGGATTGCATCGCTTTCTCAAGGCCATAATTATTTGGTAGACTTTACGGCAACAATAACGATTAATCAATCAGAACTCTGTTATTCATTTACAAATGCATTGATAGATGCATACGATAGGAAACTTAGAAAGAAATTCAAGTCGATTAGAAGAGATTTACATCCGATAAAAAGTAATTGCTTCGTTCATCTCTAATATAAAAAACACACTGTGCAGGAGTGTGGTAAAGCTAAACAAACTGAAGGAAAGAGAAGAAGAATGCGTCGGCTTTAATAAAGTAACTGCGTCACTCATATAGGCAAAGGGTTGCAGCAAGTCTTATGCGAGTTTGCATCGCTGTACTTGTTTGACTTTCACTCATAATTCAACATTTTTGTGTTTTCATCAACCGTTCTTTATTGTTGAGTACGCTTGTATATTTTTCTCTATCTTCAGAGCAATTTCATTTTTTATAGATTATTTAATCTTCTCTTACATTCAAGCACAAACTGCGGCAATAAACTTTTCTTCTGCGAGCATATCCACATCTAAAGAGGAAAGCATTAGTAAAAGACTGCTGAGACTAGTTTCGAATCTTATTTGTTGAAGTATTCATTGTGTTTCCTGTGCTGCATCATTTATTTGTCGGAAAACATGGACAATACACACAACCCTACTAATCCTTATATAGAGAACAATAGCATTTCACGCTCTCGGGATTCACCAAGTATTACTGCTATCATATTGAAAGATGTGAGTATACGGCAAAAATCAAGACGCCGCTCTCTTGACAACATGCTTGGTGATGCTGTAATTCGCGACGAACGAACTAAAGAAGAAATTGTTAGAGAAAATTTGCGTCAGGTAAAATTGATTTGTAATGCCCTATTCTCAATTGTTAGCTCAACCCATTGCTTTCAGGTTATTGTAAAGCATCAGGATTGGAATACATACTTAGCGATCAACTCCGAATATATTAGTTTTATTTCGCATTGGTCTTGCCACTGGTGGTGTCGACGATTGTGTTGCTCCGATCGTAAAGAACGCCATTTTCTAGAGTCGCTAGGTAGTGATTTGCTATGTGTTTTGCATCATGCTGTCATTCATAATAATCTGCAAGTTTGTGAGTCACTTGTTCAAGATAAAAAATGCAGTACGTAACAAAATTTTCACATCATAAATTTACTAACTATAGATCCGTCTATTAGATATCAATATTCAAGGAATCAATCAACAAACTGTCTTACACATTTACGCTAGCCGACTAAAATGGTGCAAATCTGATGAAGATGTAGGTGATATTTAGCCACATGCATTATTCATGTAAATTCGTCGATTAAAGTACACACTTTATTTTCTTTTCCCAAGGATCCCGGAGAGCGAATTCTCAATGTATTGATGAATAGGAAGACCAAGGCGAAAATTGATGCTCTCGACAATGAACTTCAGACGCCGGTATGTTGATATTATTAGAGCTGCGCATATTGGAACGAAGATCGATGCTATTGAGTAGGCTTGATACAGGTACTTCGGATAAAATAACCTACATAGTCAAGTTCATGAATTCAATTAGTTTTGTTTCAAAGTGTTGGTTGCGTGTAGCTATGCTCACGTTGATTCGATGACCATTAATGTAGGTCTCGACTTGGCTATGTATTACTTACTCGATGACTCATCATAGATTCCGCATATGCAGAGTCAGATGACCTTATTGAATGCATTATTGAATGCGAGAGAAAGAAACATAGACGTGGAGTAAAAGAAGAAAGCAAGTTTTTGTAGAAAAAGTACAACAATCGAAAAATAAGAGAGAAATAAAAGAAGTACAGAAAGTGAATTTTTTTCAAAGTCATGCGACTAGAACGTCATGATTCGATTGTAGGATATTATCTGGTTTCATTCTTTTCGTATATGTTTGGTGCATACGCTTTTCGATTCGATTGCGTTAGATAAGCCAAAGTCATGATGAATTTGATCGTTTCGTTTTTATTTTTCATAACATAAACAAACTTAATTTATTTGACGAAATCTGGTCACAGTCATTACGACGACTACAATTGTAGTCTAATTTCATATATATATATATTTATTTTCAACGACAATGAAATACCACTACAAATCAAATAAAACAAGAAAATTTATAAATCAATCGGGAAAGATCCGTGTAATAATAATTTATATAGTGGAGACATAATATTCTCCGTCAATTCGGTGCCATATCTGAAGATATATTTGAATGGAATTCGGTTGATGGTATAGAGAATTCATTCCTTGCGTTTGAAAATATCACTTTATGGTTACTCACAAAAATTTCAGAAATGGACAAACAGGCTACATGAATTTCGGCCCACGGAATTTTCGGGCCGGACCGAAAGTGACCTCATCATCCAAAAATAATAACTCGATTTTTTTAATTAATTGCTAATTATCATAGTGCTGAGCAGGGCGGCATACTGCTGAACAGGACGACGGGATGCTTTGCTATCTGTTTTAAGTCCAATTGTACATGGTATGGTCTTTTGAGATAGATATCATTTCCTTAGAATAAATCTCAAAGTAAAACAGTGTAGTCTTAACAGAATGACTACCAAGTGATGTTCGTCCGTTGATCTATTGCGAGCTTATGATTGTGTCTTCTCAAACGTTGGTAATGCTTCGAATTTTTTTAGTTTTTAACTACAAATGAGTTCACCTTTTCCTAGCAAGATCATTTTCTTTTATTCAAAATAAAATGAAAATCTAGGGACAAGTAACGTTCAAAAGAAGAAAGTTAAAATAATTGACAAAAGTCTGTCTAAATTATATAACAACAAAATTTAACTTTAATTTTGTTATTTGGTTGATTCTACTCCTTTTTGCCCACGTCGTCCTGCTCAGCACTATGATAAATAGCAATTAACTAAAAAAATCGAGTTATTATTTTTGGATGATGAAGTCATTTTCGGGCTTGGCCGAAAATTCCGTGGGTCGAAATTCTGGTCTCCAAGACAAACTTCATAGTTATAGGATACTTCTTAATACTGAAAGTTGGCGACACATATCCTGTACACGAATATGCTCAGTTGTGTTGAGTGTTCAATTTTGATTCGAATGAAAGTCGCATTATCATTTTTTGAGTGCTATGCCTGTATCATCGAGATTCTGTTTGTATTTGTCCACATCAATACGAAATGAAAATAAAGCTTCTCTATTCGTACGTATAAATTTTGTTCAATACTTTTCAATGTTAATGTTTAACAGCAAATCAAGTAATAAAATCAGTTTCAGAGTTCAGATTAGATTATTGATGCGTGAAATCCAGTTAGACAAATGTCATTAACAAATTAACCTATTGGTTACTCGACTCATCCAGTCGTTCATTGACTTGATTTAGAAGTCATGCTGATTACAAAATAAACTAGATCATAAGATGCGATGATTCAGAGTATAGCACGTCCTCATTTAGGACGATGTACACATGACTGTTGAACAAGCATTATAGCTATGTGTCAATGAACTTATTTCAAACATGTGTCGAAAGATATAACAGGAGAAATGCTTCACGAGAGCGATACCAGTGAAATGAACTTAAAAGATACTTATTATTGAATAATATTCGGTCAATCATCAATTCAAGGCAAACCGTGTGAATGATTTATGTGTTCTGATATGGTTCATTTCAGAGATATTCGTGTTAGGTTATGTCAATTCTGGTTATGAAATTACCGAACAAAAGAGCTAGGTGTATTGAAATTTGTAACCCAAATGACGTTAATTACGTGTGACAAACTCAGTGATAACTTTTCGATATTGAGAAAGTAAACTGCAGGCACTATTAATGAAAAGTTGATTGTTTCGATATTCTTAACTATTGTAGCTACATTGAAGGTATTCAAAAAAATATCATTGAGTATTTCAGAGAGTATAGAATAACATAAGAGGAAATATTTATTAATCATGAAAGTACTACTAATTATTTTATTCAAACGTCTGAAATGCAAGAAACTTTGATTAAATCAACAACCTTTCGTAAACGTCAGATACTTGACACATTATAAAACAGTATACAGTACTATGGAAAGTTAAAAAAATTAGTAAAATTTTACTAGAAAAAATATAAATGATTGAAAACATGATCTTTTTGTTTGTCTGCCATTTATTGAAAGAATCTGAGCTGATTTTTCGAATAATTTATTGTTTCCATGAGCTTTTCATAACTGATTACACAAACTTAATAAATTTGAAATTGTAGAGTATGAGTCAATGACTGAGAATGTGCACGATGTGTGATATTTATTATCACACATCACAGTTTCATTTGACATCAGTTCCGAAGTTTAGTTTTTCTTTTATACTCTATATTCAACAGCTGCATCATGCTGTTAGGCATAACAACTATTCATATGCGAAATGGTTGATTGATCACGGGGCCAGTGTAACTGTATGTATCAATTATATAAACTATGACACGAATTCAGATTGCCTGGAAACGAATTTATTTCATGTAAATTTAGAAAACCAATCGTTTCTACGAAACTCCCTTGCATTTGGCTTGTAGTTTAACGTCCGATATTGATTGTCTTCGAATGATTGGAATACTTCTACCAGCTGCAGATCCAACAATAATGAAAGGCGTAAAGGTGAGTGTATAATCAGCATTCACAGGCTACGGTTATGATCATTCTTGTGTCTAGCTATCCTCGAATACGAACGTCTTAAATTATCTTCAACGTTGCTATCTCAACATGCACGATGCTGATGGGAAAACAGCTTTATGTCGAGCTGCTGAAAAAAATCATATTGAAACAGTCAAATTTCTTTTGCAACATGTAGACAACCATCAACAGGAGATAGCCTTAGTTTCAGCTGTGAAATCGGGCAACTGTTCTTTGTTCAATATTATTTTCGACACATATTGCCATCATTCTTCACTTAATCTTCCAATTTTACATCTTGCTTGTAAACTCAATCGCGGCCGACGAATAGGTCACTGGTCGTCAACGAACCATGGTGTCCCTTTGTCCATGGATGAAGATCATATGACATCCTTTTTAGTTGAACATCTCCATTTGAATGTCGAGTGTGATTACAACAATGAAGGTTATACACCAATGCTACTAGCAGTACATTTCGGTTTTGTCGATTGTGTGCAGTATTTGCTTTCGACTGCGGAAAATTTAGAGCAACAAATGAAAGAATGCACGCAACATAGGCAACAGAATATTTTTCATATTTGTGCTGAACGAGCGCGTCAAAATGATACTGATGATTCTTGCGTACAATTTCTTTATGATGCAGACGAAAAAACGGTTGCAATGTCATTTCCAGACGCAACAACACAGCCGACAAATCATCTTGATCATTTAACGATTTGTCAATTACTTCTCGAAAATCAAAAATATAAACATGTTGCTTATGAACTTCTTTATCAGCAAGATAACAAGGGCAACACCCCACTACATGTTGCTTGTCAGAAAAACAATAGGGCTATTAGCGAACTCTTCGTTAAGTATATGGACAAAAATGACTACATCTTCGTAGTTGATTTCAAACATCGTAATCCAATGCATATATGTGCGAAATATGGCAGTCGAGCTCTCGTTAGAATTCTCTTACCGAATACAGTGGATCAACAAATCGTTACTAGAGCGTTGAATGATACATACGATAGAGATGGCAAGACACCGTTGCATATCGCATGTACTGAAGGTGAGCCTCACAAATAATCATATGATTGTAAGTGTGCCTATAAGTCTGATTATTTTCTTTTATTCTCAAACGTCAGTTTTTTATCAATGAAACTCAATCGAAACTTTCAGTTTCCGTACATACCAGATTAGATTAACAACAGCTACTATTATGATTTATGGATAACTGAGTCTTTCAACTTAGACAAGGCGACCTTCTCATTGACATCTATTCATTCAAGTAATCCAATCAGTCTGTCAAATTTTATACCTTCTAAGTCAATAAAGAACCATTGACTATCTTTTGTAATCGTACTAATTAGTTATGTATAACAAAATCAACATTTCTCTAGTCTTGTTTCCAGCCATGAATGAGATAGCTAACGGCAAAATAAAATACAAATGTATCTCATAGATCCGAGGATGATCTTGCTAAAATGAACCTAAGAGACTGTCGTATATTTCAAAATTTCAGTCAGATCAGCTAACAAATACCGTGTGATTATTCTTTCAGAATCTCTGATTATATAGGTAGATTTTGGATCATGTCTATGTATTCTTTACACTGTCGAATGTGAACGTACAGAAATTTTTATATCTTTTCGCAGCAAATTCGATGTCACTAGATTATTTTCTTCTTTTAAACATGTTGCGATGATATTGCACTTCAAAAATATTTTCATATTGTAGCATTTCCCCCGCAGTCTGACTATTGGTTTTTAGTTAAATTTATGATAAGTAAAACAAAATGACGACTCATAGAAGTAAATACTACCCATTGATATGTGAATCATACCAGAATCATTTAATTATCGAAAGGTGAACGATTGGATCGTTTCGTTTTGAATACTACAAATTATTTACTGATCTCATTTTCGGTATTGATTTCTTCCAGCCTGTGGTGAAACAAACTTATCCAGAGAGATACTTGTGTCATCCTATTGAAACCTATTTAAAGTCTAATAGAAGGTACTTACTGATATTTACTGGAGTGTGTTTGGCACACTCAGTATCTACTTTTGATTTTCGGTTCTCAGAATTATGATCTTTTTCTAATTAGTTGACTCCTATCTCGAGATTGACAATATACGATGATCTGGGAATAACTCTAGAGACACTGTTGTAGGTAATATGGAGATTGTGAAGTGTTTGGTAGAAGAATTTAAAGCGTGTCTTAGAACGCAAGCTGACAATCGTGATACACCGTTCGCTTCAGCATGCGAACGTGGTCACGTGAACGTGGTCAATTATCTATTGAAAGATAATTATGTCGATGCTACAGTTCGAAATTCGAAAGGCCTCAATGCACTTGACATCGCCATCGTTAATCATCAAGAGAGCGTAGTAAGACGATTGTTAGCATGCGAAAATTGGCGGCGATTGATGGAGAACGCGTATTATGGTGATGATGGTATTGTCTCTACACCAATGCGTGAATTGATTATATATATGCCTGATATTGCATTTGAAATGATCGATACAAAACTGACTATAAGAAAGAACAATGATGACTCGAATGAATATAAAATTACCTATGACTATACTTTCATGGAAGATCAATATCATATTCGTGAGTGGATACATGGTGAGTTTTATACTACTTGAGAATGTATTCACATGTATATTCAATGCTTGTTTTCTTATTGAACATTATTTTAGGTGATGATCATCGAAAGAGAAAGTCTTCTGAGAAATGGTTCTCTCAGTTATCCTCTTCAGAAAGTGCAATGAATGAAAATCACTCGAAAGTATTATATACGAACGATTCTTATACACTAGTTCGAAATCATCCACTGCTTATCATAGCTCAATCAAAACAAATCAAACTCATGGAGCATGATTATTGTACTCGATTAGGCGTTGAAAAATTTCAACGTTTTGGCTTAATTTTATTTACATTGTTTTTTCTTATCTATATTTTGTTCGTTGCTCTCTTCACAGTAATGGCACTCGAAGCCAAGCATCCTTTTTTTTACTACAATTTCTATAATCAATCTGTGAATGGAACACTAATATGGAATGATGGGCGAGATTCTAGTACCTGCGAAGCAGTTGGTGCCTTTCTCATACGATTGAAAAACAGTGATGTCTTGAAAGGTAGTACATATGATTGGTGTGTGCCGTTGTTATACGTTCTATTGTTGATATTCGTATGTAAGAATGTTTTGATGATTATTTTTTCGTTTCCTCGAATCTTTCGGAAAATGGCCCTATATATGGAGATAGTATCGCTCGTTCTCTGTTTTACTTTTCTTTATGATTGGTATTCTTGGCAAGTACCCCTGAGACTACGCTGTCCAATACAATGGCAGTTAGTGAGTTTCACTATGACGAAAAAAGAGACGCATTATTGCTAACTTTTATCATTTAGGGTGCGATGGGCTTGCTTTGTTCATGGATTGGAATTATAGTATATATGCGATATATTCCATGGATGAACTTTGGTCTTTATGTGGTTATGATGCAACTAATATGGTCAAAATTTCTCAAATGTATGCCCTTGCTTTTGATACTTATATGTGGGTTTGGCTTTACCTACTACATGTTACTTCAATATCAAGCAGTATATGGCACTCCTTTTGAAGCACTTATGCGAACGGCTATCAGTTTATATGATTTAGGATATGAAGCACGTCTTTACTCACCCAGCAGTGGTGGTGTCATGCTCTATCCTATCATATATTTTATTTTCATACTCAGCGAAATTACCTTGACTATTATTATTACTAATTTGTTGATCGGTAAGAAATTACCTTATGTATGTTTCTATCAGTTTAGTCAACCGTATTTTTGCGTTAAGGTCTCGCTGTCGGTGAAATACCTACTTTGAAGACACAGGCCATGCTAAATCGCAACATAATTTTTTATGAATTGTTATTCGATTACGAGTTCCTTCATATGCAATTGAAAAGTCTGGTGCGCTGTCTTCTCAATAGTATTCGTCGTTGCACATTGCCTTGCTACTGCTACCAATGTAAATGCCCAACCAGATGCACTTGCTGTAATTGTGAAGTACGAACACATGACTATGTCAGTAGTAGTCGTCATCAACATGATGAAAGTTTTCTGTCTCGATGGATGACTAAGATTGAAAGCTGGCTTGTGGGAAATGAAGTTCAATCGGCAATCATCACTCAGAGAGAATGGAAGAAGAAAAATACTCCGATGGAAAGTTAACTATTCATCACATGCGTATACTTATCATTTTGATGCCTCGTCCATACCCATCACTTTCTAAAGAAACGAGCAACAAGATTTCACTGCAACGTAAAAATCGAACGATGAATATTCATACTGGAGAACATACGAAGCTGATGAGATTTTATTGATGTATTCGAATATTTAGATTAACTCTATCGAAGGATTATCTCTTTGCATCGAGCCCATCATTCTGATTTCTATATGTACACGTCTATAATTTGAACATTATTTTCGTACATAGTAGGTGACTTGAAAAAAGAGCAATGCGCCGGTAGTTTCTTTGTTACGAATTACACAAAAAAGGAAAATAATTGATCATGCTTTGTTACAATATGTCATTGAATGATAAACACTGCGATTTAAGATTCCAGAAATTCTGAAAACACATACTTTGAAAATTTACCAATAGACAACCGGTGTATTTTTCTCAATAGACCACTCAGAATAGTCCTTGTGATAGATGTAGATATTTTTCTGTGGGTATGTTATAAATATCATATGATATTGCTAGAATAATACTCTACAATGATAACCGGTTAGCATAGCTCTCTATAGTTCTCTTTTTGTTATTTCAGGCTTCCAAGAGTAATATTCATAGTCCGACATTACTCAAACGAAGTATAAATATCTGTAATACTTTTGTTACCTATTTCAGAAAGTTTGTAATTTTTGGCACATGAACTATGGCTTTCATATTTTCTTATTTATTTCACTCAGATATTTCGCAAATTTACAGCTTTGATGGTTCATAGTAGAGTCGATAAGAGTTACACGATGAAGATCAGTCGTAATGAAGAATTATCAATTTCTATTATTGTTCTTTTTTCATATTTTTTATGCCAGCAAACTTGATCAAAATATAGATATTCGACCATTGGCTTTTTACTTGAAATGAAAATACAAAGCCATTAATTTCCAACTTGTACACACTTTCTTTGAGATCTACGAGGCATATGGCAATCGCTGCTAGAATACAGTCTACCTTTTACTGTACACATATATTTAGAAATCGTCTTATATCATATGAACTCCATTGCCCATGTTCATCGCTCTTGACAAAGATGATAATATATGTCTAACAGAGATGAATAGGAATCTTGAGATTGTTTTCTATTTCAGGGCCCATTTGATTAATGTTTCAAGATAGAAAGACTACTGGAATCCACATTTTGACATCTGAAAAACTAATACTTCCACTGCAACATCATTTCTCGGCGAATGATGAAACAGAACTTGCATGCAATCCCTTGTACATCGATAAGAAATAGCAGCATTCATCCACTACAGTTTGAATGAGTCTTTCGCAAGTAATGAAAAGAGAGTGCAAGCTCATTCTAGTCTAGATTATATTGGTAGGTCACGGTGAATCCAACATACTCCGACAATACAGTATCATTCAAACCAAGTGATATGTGACGACGCAGCGAAAGTATGTTTTTAGTCAAACAAGCATAGTATCAATAGTGGAAGAACTTTTTAAACTCTCACAAAGAATTACATTCTTCGAGAAAATTCTGATTTGCTAATACTAATCGTAATATCAAACTTTGGTAACATGTTACAAGTCTCAGACTACGGTAGATTCTGCAACCATGTATGTCCTGATTTGAGAGTAAAAATTCCAACGGATCAACAAAGAAGTAGTACCGTCGATTGAGAAAGTATCAAGTCAACTAGAACAATTGAACTATTCAACAACTCATTCTGATGTCTCTAGTTTTTCGAAAGATTGTTAATTTGACTAATTATAAATGATTCTAACAACATTCTTATGTATCAAAACAATTCTTGAGCAGTTACTAGATGTATTATTTGATAATAAGCTTAATCATTGAGTGATTGGATGGATAGGATCACCATTTTATGGATCAGAAGATTTCTGGGAAAAAAGAAGTTGAATTGAATAGAACTACAGAAAAATTGAACAGCAAAATAACTTATTATTACATAGATTCTTTCTGAAAGTAGATGACTGAAAAGTTAGAAACGATTAAATGACAAGCAAACAAAATGAATCAATTCTGCAGAATACAAAAAGACAATACATAATCCATAGGTATAAGAATATTTCGACTTATAGGACTATTCGATTCTCAATTATGTCCTTCAGATTAGTTGATCATATTTATTTTAGAAGTGAAAGAAAATTACTTAAAATCCAATGATCTATTGATCTTCTGTCAAGATTTCATTCGTCTGTCTAGCATCGAGCAATTTCTTAACCATGATTCTGCATAGAGAATCATCTTCGACACCATATGTTGTAATGATTTTTGACGAATCACTATGTACGAAATGAAAAGTTGGATGCTATCGTTCTCCCACAATATATAAATTGACTAGCTTGACCATTTTACAGATTTCTTACCTGTTCCGATCATTCTTGTGATAGAACGGGCTAACATATATTTCATGTTAAAGAACTATCCAATTCAACAAGAAAGTTCCTAGATGATCATTAAAAACTGACAGAAGAAAACTGGAGTAACTTATGAGAATATAATGTCTAATTCAAAATATAATACAATGGAAAGAAAAACGCATATTTGGAATAAAATGACATACCAGCGATGAGATTCTTCTTGCAAAAATTGTTTGACTCAACACATGTACATGATGAAGCGTGCTTTCGACATATTGAGTTAAAGATTATTAGTCTATTATCGATCAATGACGGTGATCTTTCACGACATAACTACGAATATCCCAAAAAGTATTAGTAGATGTATTTTTCCGTTCACATTGAATAATTTAAATCACAACATCTTAGATCAATTCGAAGGTTTATATTATATACAGTTACAACTGTATCGATGATATCATTTTGTCCAATACTTCTGTGCGGAAAACAATCCTATCATAGACTGGCGCATGTGCTCAAATCTAGGATTACTTGCATTTCATCAAATTGAAATAGCCAAATTTTTAGAAAAATTTCTAACAACTTTCAAGCGAGTCCTTTTTTACTTGAGGAAACACAATGCTTTCATTTTCTTGCCAACAATGAATGATTTTGATTACGACAACTGTGATAGATACAATGAAATAGTCTCTTACAATTCTAATCATGTACTCATTGCTAAATGAATTCCCCGATGATTTATGAAAACTTTCTCACACAATGAGATTCTCAGAAAAGTTAGAGAAATTTTAAGAATTTTAACGTAGTCCACATATTAAGTACAAATAATGAATTATTTAGCGTTAGACATCGGAGGATCAAAAGAACAGGAATCAATTATACGTTCACCAATATACATATTTCTTTTTGCAACAACATTCGAAAATGAATTATAAGAAATTCATATTAAAATACAGACATTCTCTGACAAAACTCCATGACTTTGACAAGGTTGAAGAATTGAAAGAATGACATCGATCTGCGCTCAACATTGGTTTCTCTTGACAAATTTCAACTAATCATTTTATTTTCTAACATCAAACACAGCTTTCTTTCTTATTATAAATAGTTGATGCTCGTTTTAGTTGGCTATGATTCACTTAAAAGTCGTCATGTAATTTCTATGTTCGTATCAGTCTATTTCAAACTTCGATGAAAATTGTTGAACACTCTACATAGTTATTTACTATGACAACGTCGAATAGGTATGGATCTTTTATTGGTTTATACACAGATACTACCTATAATTAACTTTTTGGGACTCGACGTTCATGTAAGATTTTACATCGTTAAATTTTCAACAGAGTTGAAAATACACGAGTATCGAAAGTAATCTATGATCTATTTATCGATTGATCAATTTTTGTATCATTATATAAATAATTGACTGTAAAGATGGAGCGCGAAATTATTGTTTTTTTTTTGTTTGTTCCATTGAATTCTCTTAGTTTTTAAAAAATGGCAACACGAGAAGAAATCTTGGCTAGATTTATTTTTCTCTTTCTTAAACATTTAAGTGTTGAATTAAATAATTCAATTGTAATTAAAAATAATCATTGCCTACCAAGAAAATCAATTTTACGTCAATCATGCAATCGAAATATATCATTAAATCAAAATAATTCTATTCTTAGGTCACAGAAAAACGAAGTGTTAAATCGTCGTAAAGTTCTTTTTACCCACGTTGATTCATTTGAATTTAATCCTCAAATTCCATGTAGATTTATTAGTTTACCCCGACGTGAGCAATTTTATTTATCTTCTGATGATCAACAAATGCAATGCTTATGTCATCATCATCTAAAAACTAATTTTAAAAATAAATCCAAGATTAAACTTAAACATCGATAAAAATAGCAAATTATTTTATTTTAAGCTTGAACCATATATCCTTGTTAAATATCGAGTCCTAAGATATAGAAGAAGACGATGATTAAAAAAAGGTTAAATTTAATTTACTCGTCAAGTGAAAGTTACGTCATGTAAATAAGATTTATCCGTGTCTTTTTATTGAGAGATTTGAACAAAACAAACAACTTATGAATAATCTTCTGAATAGATTACTTTTTTTCTTTTATTTCTTCAAGAGAATGATGAGGCTAATAAATAATGATAATAATGAAACAATGAAGGAAAAAAACTCCGTTTTTTTAGCAACAGTTGCAACCGAATATCATGAAATTCGTCGTGAAAATCAATCTATACACACACAGAAGAGAAAAGAAACAAACAGAAGGCTATCAGCACAAGAAAAGAAAAAAGAATATTGATTTTTTTTTCTTAAGAATAAATAATGAAGAAAAATTTAAATATGTATCTATGTCTTTATGATATGCATTAGCTGTATGACAGCATATGTGCATCAAGTTCTTCTATGGTGCAACAACTTTTGTTGATTGATCTACTGTTGATACTATTGTCGATGACGATGATGGCGGTGTTGATGTTGCCGAGGGTCGTGGTGATGGTGGTGAAGATTTATTCGATTGTTTTATTGTTGTCATCAAACGTAATTTTTTAAGATTTGTAATAGTTGTAGTTTTATTGTCTTCAGCTTTTCCATCCCGTAAACTGCCTAAACGTTGATGTAATAATTGAGGACCACCAGCACCAGGCCATTCGCATCGTTGATATGAATCATCAAAAACTAAACCTGGTGGACAACGCATTTCAAGTGCACATTGGCTGTCGCATTTGTAACTTAAGAAAGAGAAACAGTTCATATCAAGAAAAAAAAGATGATAGCCAATTCATTGAATACATACAACCAACCCGGTCGACCAGGAATGCCTTTCATTTGTTGAAGAATGTTAAGTCCAACTTCAACACATAGTGGACCACCACGACATGGTGCATCATTGGGTCCTACTAAATGAAAACCAAAATGCATTAAGTACCGACACGATCAAACTCATTGACATACCTGATACAACTTGAACAGGTGGTGGTGGCGGCGGCGGCGGTGGATACATACCGTTAGGTTGTGGTGGTGGATACATACCATTAGATGGTGGCGGCGGGAACATACCATTTGACGGTGGAAAAACGATGGGTGTTGTATCTAATCCGGGTAATGGCATTGGTTGAAACATAGCTGAAAAACAATTTGAGAACACAAATAGCAATTTCTGTTTTGTACTCTGATTGAGAGTTTTACTGTTCAGATTATCGATATTGGCGCCTTGTCCTTGCGAGTTAATGATATTATATGGATTACATGCAACTTCAGAAGGTAGTACACATGTACGTCGTTGTTGATCCCACCAAAGACCAGCCAAACATTGCATTAAAATACCTTTTGATTTGTAAAACGAGAAAAGAAGTTGTATAAATTGGTTTTATTAGTTTCACTGTTTATCGTACCTGATGACATGCCATCAGGACCAATATAGGCGTCACATATATAATATTTCGAGCAATCTCTTGGATCAGGTGCATAGCCAGTTGCAGCAAATGATGAACTACAACGAATAGTAGCTTGACTCACATACCATTCATTTGATGCTATGCACGGTTGATAACCAAGTACAGACGAGGGAGCTACATAGAGAAAGAAAGCAACTAATCATATTAGAGAATGCTTGAGAAAAAATGAGTTCGTTTTGCCTGGAAGCATTGGTGGCGATGGTGGTGGTGGCGGCGGCGGCGGCATGCTATTGAAATCCATGGATGGTGAAGGATAAAATTGTGGAGTCATAAAACCACCAGGTTCTGGTGTCATACCATTGAGAAGAACAGCTATGGTTGGTACTTGAGCTGATGAACATGTTGCATCAACAACTTCTTGTTGTACAACATTACCTAATGGTTGTCGATCACGCATGAGAACTGTTTTATGTGCTGGACAAGCATAAGCACCTTGTAAATTACATGGCCAATCACAGTATACATTCTAAACATATACATAAACATATCCATCAAATATCGATATATACTTTGAAGAAAACGTTTTCATACATCTGGTCGACCTGGCTCATTCTGATGGCTCCACCATAGTTGAAAACGATTGGGCATTGATGCACAAACAAATGATGCTAATTCACCTGTTTCATAACAATAATGAAAAACATCACAATAATTTGGATTAGCATAAAATCCAGTTGTGCCCATTTGACATGAAAATGATGTTTGAAAATCGACACCCAATGCAATATAACCATTTTCAAGCATTGTACTTGTCAATGAAAATTGTTTTCGTTTACCAATAGTAACTATTTTTGGTCTCAACGTCATTGCAAGTACGCTTGTATTAAAAGGTGATGATTGACGTGCACGTGGACATGTGGTACGCGATGTACACGAACGTCTTGACATATCGAATGCACCAGAATGTGCACCCGGTAATGATGGAACACATTCGAACACTTTAGGTTCACCATGTCCTTTTGCACACCAGGCAAACATATTACAATATTGAGCTGTTACATCTGATACAGGAAAGAAACCTTCTTTGCCACATGGTGACACTGTCGGAGGTTTGAACATAACAGGTAGAATAACAAATTCTTGATTGTAGAGCAATGTTTGACATGAATACGATGAAAATCGTATGCAACTCTTTGTATTTAGATCAAATGTTGATACACCTTCATTGACACCATCCGTACCTGTTTGACGACATTGAAATGTGCGTCGAGTGCGGCCAGAACAAGCATGAAATAAATTGCAAAACATAGCATCGGTATGAATACCATCTGTTATACATTCATAACCACTTGGATTAACGCTTCGTACTTCAACAGCTTCATAGTATGTTGCTGGTGTTGTTTGAGCAGCAAATTGTGAACGTGAATATGAATAGCGACGTTCTTGTGGGCAATTATTTAATTTGGTAATTGCAACGCAATCTTTTTCTTTCGTGTCAAATTGTGATTCAATACAAAGAAATGAACCGATTAATTTAGTGTTGATACATTCATGAAAAACATTGCAATATTTCGAATCAGCTACACGAACTTTAACACCTTGTAAACTTAATGGACATGTGAAATTTGATGGATTTGGTATATCGGAATACATAAGCATTTGTTGTGTCGTTGACACTGTATTGTCAATTTTTTTATTTCCACTCGAAGTGCAATCAGGTCGAATCGTTTGATCTTTTTCTAAAATATGTTCAGCATTGCCATTTGTATTGTCATCGGATATCCATATTGGTTTAGTACATTCAACTTTACATGGCCATTCACATCGAACCATGTAATCAGGACCGCCAAAATAACTCGGGTTTGTTGAATTATAAACTGAATTTTGATGTCGCCACCAAAGATCATAATTAGCTAATGGTTGAGTACCAGCAAATGGACAACGTTCATCCATACGTTTTCCTACTACACAACGGTAAAATATATTACACCATTCGGATTCATAATAGCCATCAGCACGGTTGGCACACGAAAATGGTGAGTTTATTTCATGTGTTTGATTAAATCGCTTTTCATGATGAAGTCCTAATGTATCATTTGATGCTTCCAGCATTGTATAAGAACGAAATGCTGCATTTGGATAGATGCGTGTTGTTGGATTTGTTGTTGGACGAAAAAAGTCATTGGCTGGACATTCATTTGAATTTTCATTTGGTGCTATGCAATTTCCAGTCGATGATTGAAATATTCCAGCATATGTATTTGTTGAACGATCAACACATGCATATAAAATAAGTTCACCTTCTTTGCAACCATAGAATAAATTGCAATAACGTTCGTGTGGAATGATATAATTATCTGTTGAACGGCATTTAGGAATTGGTTCAACACGTTCTTGAATTGGTATCGAGCCATAATGATATAGCTGTTGTTGTTGTTGTTCAGGCATAATGTATGGTTGAAATATTTCACTATTGGCTGTTGCTAGTAAACGTCCGTAACTGAAAATATTTTTTGTTTTTGGACATAGGCTGTGTAATGGTGCAGCACATTGACCATTTGGTTGATAGAAATAAGATGTTGGTTGATTATCTTCACCATTTGATATACATGCATATAAACGATAATTACCTTGTTTACAAACATGATATAAATTGCAATATTGTTCATGTTCAATGACATATTGTTGATCATATTTACATGGTAAAACAGATAAATCAGGTAAACGAGTATGATCAATGGATACTGAACGATATAATTGTGTATGACTTAAATTTAAGATAGCATTTTGACAGTTTGAATTTCGTCTTGAATCACAACGTTCAGCAAATGGATCATAAATACCTTCTTGGTGTGTTTGACGATCAAAACAACGGAATGTTGTCGGTGTTGTTTGTGTACCATCACATAAGTAATAGATGTTACAGAATTGTCTTGATGTATGCAATTGGAAACCAGAATTAATTGAACATTGTAATGAGTCTGGATTACGATCGATTGGAACTGAATCATATGGATATATGCCACCTAAACATGGTACTTGATCTTTGGACATACATAATCCTTGACTACGATCAAAGAAACTATCAACACATTCATAGGTTTGTATTGGTGGTACACCGGCATCCGAACATTCATAATAAACGTTACAGTAGCGGCGTGTTGGAAATTTACCAGCTTGGCTACAGATAAAATTTGGATCTGGATTGTCAATTAATTTTGACATGGTATGACGTACTGACTCATGTTCATGAGGTATCGATGAATAAACCATTGCTTGACTATTTAGAATTCCTGTATTGGCTTGTGATTGAAAATTGATATTATAACCAGCACATTCATTACTAAACAATAGAGCATTGTCTGTTCGAACTTGTTGAGCTGATGTTGGTGTACCAAAGACTGAAGAAGTACATTGAATTCGACCTAGAATTAATGTTAATATATGTATAGATTACACTTCAATCGAATGAAACTTACATGGCCAATCACATTGTTGTGTTTGTTGATTCCACCATAGATCATATGGTGTATTTGTGGCACGAGGACAACGGAAATCTCGTCGAGTACCACTAACACAACGATGAAATATATTACAATATCGACTTGCAAGAAAAACACCATCAGCCTGACCAATACAACTGACATCCGAATCCACAGAAAATGCTGATGCTGGCAAAAGCAGACAGATCATATCGTTTATTTTTCGAAATTCTTTATCGTATCTTTAGACTTACCACCTAAAACTGCTAATGTCGATGGGCCACCTGCTAGGTTACCTAGTCCATTACCCGTTACTCCAAGATTAGGAAATATATTGCTACTACCACTGGCACTTGATGATCCACCTGTTATTGGTGATTGTGAAATAAAATTAACAGTAACTGATTCTGTAGAATTTAAACCTAGTACAAAATTACCTGAGCCTGATGACGAAGAGGAAGAAGTTCCTGTTGTACAAAGTGATTGCGAAAAGACAGCATCAGCTTCTTGTTGATTTTCACCAACGGTTGCACCTGAATCAACAACAATACCACCGGGACTCGAGCATCGTCGACCAGTTTCACATGGCCACGTACAAGCTGCTGTTTCTTGTGGAATACTTTGTGGTGAACCATGTTGAACCCACCATAATCGAGCACTACTGGGCATTTTCGGACATAGAAAAGCACTAGATATACCCGTATAACATCTATAAAATACATTACACCAACGGCTAGCATAGAATCCATCTTGCTTTCCTATTGATACAAGAAAGACATTTTTTTGTCGAACAATGAAATGAATCATCTATGTATTTTACCTGAACAAGTGAATGTTTCACGTGATTGAATAAATATTTTCCATGGTTCTGTTGGTGGTTCTGAACAAAAAGACAACATGAAATGGACATCATTCATATGCTTCTATATTATGAAATCAATTGTTTTACCTGTACTCAATTGTGATCCAGGTATGGATGGTATAGGTTCAATTGAAGTATAGTATTGATTTGATTGACAACCACTTGGATTTCTACTAGTAAATTCACATCTAAATTAAGAAAAAAATAAAATAAAGAAAAATTAATGGTTCTTATCGAATATCTATTTTACTTTTGTGATGCATCATCAAAATAGAATTTTTCTCCGATTTGATTGCAGCCATATGAACGTTTTTGTTCCCCAGCAATACAAGCATGAAATACATCACAATAGCGTACATCCCGCCAGTGGCCATCGATACGTCCTTTACAATCAAATGGTACATCAACAACAACTTTTTGATTATGCGTTGGTGGTGGTAATAAAATAAAATTTGAATATTGTGTGTTAATATTATGATTATTCTGATTGTTAAATGACATTTTTCTTTCTCTTACAGAATTATTATCTGTACCATATAAATTCGTATTTGATGAAGGTTTGTCACTTTTCGTAAATGCTGATAGACGTTTACCTTGTGGAGTCAAAATCAAACGATTACCACAATCGATTATCTCTTCTGAACGACATGAACTAACACCTTCTTGATTTAATGAATCAAATACAGTTCCTTCACGACACATGTAGACAGAGCCATGACCCGATTGACAATGATAAAAAACATTGCAATAATTAACATCAGCAACAAGTACATTGGTTACATGTGAGGGACAATCGGGACGTAATTCTGTACCATATACCATAATATAAGAGGAGTTAACAAGTGTACCATTTGAAAAACCTGCTGGACGACGAAGTAAACCTTTACCTAAACAAAATTGAATGTAATCAATGTAAATGTCAATCGCTTTCTTGTCTTATGCTCGATTATATAATCAATATTTTTAATCGAAATGAATTGATATTCTTTGTCTACTTGTTTCATTCTTACCTCCACAAACGACATTTATTGGATAATCACAAATATTTGATTCAGGGTTAAATAGTAATTGATTTTCACATAAATATTGTTCGTCTTCACCTTTGCTTGTACATTTATGATATGCATTGCAATAGAGACTATCAGAATATAAACCTGATTTCGAGCATTTTTCAATAATGAGAGTATTTTCCGGTAAACGATAACTAGTTGCATCATCATTGTCATTTTGAGAATTTTTTCCTGAACCGACCGATCCGTCCACTGTACGATAGAAAGCTTTACCTCGACAATCGTTTGGCTCAGGTCGGGCACAAAACATTTTTCCTGATGAGCCAGTTTTAAATACCGTTGGATACGGACACATGAATGGTTGATCAACTGTTTTTTCATTTCGAGTTATGCATACATGAAATATATTGCAAATATTTGGATCACTATTTAATGAACAATAAGAAATGAAAAAACTAGGTAAAACATTATACACTGATAATCATTTGCTCACCTGAATTTGCCTGGTTGACCTTGTTCACATTCGAAATCTTTATTTGCTGTTGATGGAAGAGAGTCCGATACCATGATAGCAGATTTACCATTGTTCTCATCAGTATTGCTACTATGTGTTTGTACCCATTGTACATATGTTGATTCACAACCTTCTTCTTCAATGTCTAAAAAACAGAAGAGAATTAGTATGAAATAAAAATGAAGTCGAACTTTGCGTTTATTCTACAAACCTAAACAAGTTGCTTTAGTTTTTGAATAAACTTTTGCTATTGGACAGACATGAGATTCAACCACATGACATCCCACAGTAGAACAATTGCATTTATGATAGACATTACAGAATTTTTCGTCCGGGTAATAAGATATTGTTGCTGACACAGTTGTACCATGCTCGGGACAACGAGTAAATGATGCTACTTCATCCGGCAAATAAATTGTTATTGCTGATAAAACACTCAGCAGACCTGTTATTTGAAATACATATGCACATTCATATATATATATATAGATATAGATATATATTAATAGTAGTGTTGATATTTTATTCAGATATTCTTTGCGTTTACTTACCGATGATGAACTTCTGGTTCATCGTAGAATAATTGATATATATATATATATATTTATGTGTGTATATATGTGTACGTATAGGTATGTTTTAGTACGACCAAGAAAGGCAACTAAGTGAGAATGAACTCAGTTGTCGCTCACTTTGCAAGTTGACAAATTACTGATTGTCATACAGTTCTCTATATCGTGTCTACTTTTTATTTTCTCTCTCGCGCGCGCTCTCGCTCGTTCGCAAGCTCTCTCTCTCTCCCTTTATCTCTAACGCCCACTACGTAGTCTACCGAATTCCATAGGTAAAGTCACTTCTTCTAATTCACTGTCAAATACCACCAACCAGTTAGCTCTCTCTATCTCTCTTTTTCTTTGCCTCTCTCTCTCTCTCTCAAATTCACTTCTTTCTCAACACACTGAGCGAAGGAGGATTAAACATGGCGAGTGAGAGAGAGAGAGAACAAAGAAATTAATTGGAGAGACATAAGCAAAGGAATTTCATGTGCGCGTTGAATCCTTTTTTCGCTCGTTTCGTTGTTGCTTAAGTCGTTCTTACTGACCTTCCGTACCATTCTTAGGTATTCTATGTCGCATTTATTGCGTACGTGACGCGCCATCGAGCAATTACACTCGGCTATCAAAATTTTGTTCGATTTTTTGCGCGCCCGATGATCTCCAGTTACATCACGTTTCTCTGAGTAGCACGGCGCCGCCGTCTTAATCCGAGATTTTTCGCCCGTCACTTTTTCATTTCAATTGATCAAACGTATAACACGCAAGACGTGTTCACAATGCCTATAGATTTCTGTCGTTGCTCCCGTTGTTTTTTATCGATTGTGACTAGTACTACTTCTACTATCACTACTACTACTGCTGCTGCTGCAATTAGCCGTTTGTTCAATTTGTTCGTGATGTAAATATTGACGAGCTCAATCTAGATAGTACCTCGACATACATATCCTAACCAGGTCCATGCAGTCGTCATGTCAATGTCTGAACCTACTTTTTCTCTATCTCATCAGTGTGCAGGTTGACTGAGTTTTTGTTTGTTCGATTAATTAGCTGAGAAACAAAGACTAAAATCCATAGCCAAATATATAAAAGAAGTCACTCAAAAATCATGGAGGTAAAAAGACAACCTTGTAAATACACATTATGTTTTATTATTTATGTTGTAGCAATTGTTGAAAGAATAGCTGAAGAGATTATCATTTTTTATCATTAATTAAATAAAATTTCAGAAGATCAAACTTTCTTTCGAGGACACTCACTAATAAGAGCTATAAAGAATGACTATGATCAATCGTAGTTCTAATGCGGATCGATATTTCAATGACATTTCCTATACATCTGTGCATCTGAACCTATTTATGTATATTTATATACATGTATGTATGTGAGTGTGTGTATGTATGTTTGTACATAAATCCCCGTCAATGTCGTAGATTGCATTTAAAATGAAAGAAATGATAGCTTACTTGTAAAAAGAAATATTTGATAATAATTATGTATCATTGGTATACAAAAAAAACGGAAAAGATTTTGTTTCTTTTCGTTTTTTGACTATGTTCAATATTTTGTTCGATGTGGCTTGATTGTATCTTGTCCTACTTCTACCAAGTAGGAATGTTACTTGTAAAAGTGATGAATGGAAAATAAAATGCGTTTGTGTGCACATTTTATTCCTCCATACACTAATTCATTTTCTCTAAATCCAGATCATAGTTTACTTGATCCCGTCGCCTATTGTTTTCTATAGGTCTTTCATTTCTATTATATGCTATTCCCGTCGTCTCAATCTACATAATCATCATTATCATCTTAGTATTTCTATATGATTGAATTGTATGTTCTCAATAATTGAATCTTATGGTTCTTAAGCTGACGCAATGGTATATTCTCCATATTGATTAAACGACGATATTTGTATAAGATCAAATTTTTACACATGTAACAATAGAAAAATGTAAGCAGCTCAAGCAGGCTCAGTAGTCCACTCTATACACATGTATCTATTAAAGTCAAATTCATTCTTTTCATAAGAGACATATAAGCTTCTACATTTGTCATATGAGAATAATACTTGAATGGTAGCTAATCTGCCTCAAACAAAACGGTCTACTGCCTTTTGACGTATATGTCTCGAGACGTATACCTATCAGTTATAAGAATGCTTAAGTACATAGATCACTATGTGATAGTTGAGCTACATAATCTGCATGATGTAAACAGATTTTCTACATGTACTAGCGAAACAAAAATAGAACGAACGTGACTTTCTCTCCGATTAATACGCATGTATCATCTTTGCATTTATCGGAGTTAAATAACCTACATTTGAAATGAATGAAATATGATCTAAAGATGTACAAAACATAAAATTGAACAAAAGTACGGTTTTAACTTGTAGAATTTGAAGGCAGTTGAGTAAATTTATTGTTTCGTCTTTGAATCGATCGATTTCGACACAATATGAAACTCATTAACAGATTGATGTACAAAATGAATTCCAACTTGTGCCAAAAAACGATAGCTCAATTGTTTAGCATAATACCTGTTTAGTAAAGATCACATACTTCTTTTTTGTCTGTATTTCTCACACAAGTATTCGACGAATCGCATATATTAATGAATGAAAGCGAAATGAAATCAATATAAATATATGCTGACTAACTAATTTCTCATATGAGCAAACATTCTCCAAATACAAGGGCTCTTTACTTATCAAAATTTCTATAGGCGAACATTTGCTCTTGTGTTTTTCTTTTGTAAAGATCAATATTAATTAATTCGATATTGAAATAGTTTTTTGTTTCTTTATAAAAGATCATGTTTGGTTACGCATCGCATCATTTTTTTTGTCAGTTACACGTCTTTTTCTCACCTGCATTTTATAATAATGTCATATGCATGTATAAATACATATAAATGTATATATAAATACTAAATTGCGTAAGATAAATAACCTTCTGGTGATATTTGTTTTTTATTATTACTTAATTTATAAAAATGGCATACGTTCATTTCCTTCCTTATGGCGTAATACCAATTCAAGCAATATTGGTACTTGTTAGAATACGTGTTCATCCTTTTGTACGATACCCTTTACGTATTAGTTATATGCAAATATCTCTTAGATGTAGTAAAACTATTCAATATATCGTTATTTTTCACTATCGACTGTGAAAGAAACAGATTTCCATGAGAATATATCGTCATGAAAAGTATTCTCAGATAATCGTTTATTTAATTGCTCGAATATCTGTCATGTTTATCGATTCCGAATGAGTGAAAGATAGAATTTTGTTTACGTAAGAAATGTCAAGATATGTTCGTTTTCGTATCTTATCTACTTATTCACATAACTTACTTCTTTCGATCTAAGCAAAAGGAAAAAATGTTCTCTTGATCATCGATCGATGAAAAACAATAATAGTGACACAACAAGGACTTCTTATTTCATAGTAGGATTTCAAATATTTACTTTTTCTCCTCGTTAAGAAATGAATTGTGTTCAGTGTATACATATTAAATGTTGGTATTGACGGCACACACACTCATCTGTACTTATAATTTATTTTTTAGTTCATAGTTATGAACTATGATGCATGTGTACATTCAAATTTAAGTTAATAGTAGTTGAAAAATTGACACGTGGTAGAAGTATCATGTGGATGAAAGAAAAAGTAAGAAGATGATGGGGAGGAGGTAGATGCATGAGCCAGATAGTGGACCATAAGATTTTTATTAGTGTCAACTAAATCAGAACGAAGTTATGTATCTTTACGAAAGTCAGAAAATAATGTAAACAATAAAGGACTGAATCTCAGATTATGAGACAGAACAATGTTTCGATATTGAAGATGTTGGAGTGTGGAAGGAGACGGCTGCAGTATCATTCACTCAACTGCTTGCCCCTTCATCGAGTTTAGCCATTTCACAATACGTGCATCGAATGTTTTCGAATAGAAAGTATGTTTTAAATCTACAACAGTCATCTTCAGAAAAGTATGATTATGACAGAAGAAAAAAATCCATATTTTTATTACTAAATAAGATTGTATCAAAGCATTATACTTCGTGTATTCTATTTCATTCAGATATTATTCCTAAAGTTTAATATTGCTTTCAGAGTACGCACTCTTCACTCATTAAATTGAAAAATAAAATTCATGAATTGATTTGTTCGAACTTAATGAAACTAGGAATTTGTGGAAATTCAAGTGCTGTTTGAAGAATTTCATGTAACAACGCAATGACGTATAAAAACAAAGATTTTTTCTTCCTTTTAATGTAATTATTCATGATTATATCATGACTATATATCTGTAACGATGCACAATTAAGTTTCTTTTTCTATTTACAACATTCCAATTATTATTGTTACGCATGAATTACCTTTCAATATGATAGATGTTTCGAGTCACCTGATATGATATTTTATAAATATACACAAAATTATGTCCATTTTATTTAGAGAAACAAAAAGAGTGAGAGAGATTCTCAGTCAATAGTCATTCTATCGAGATAAAAATGTCTACTGCCCGTATAGCCCACCAAGACGCTGCACGTCAACCCGCTGCACGTCAACCCGCTGCTCACCATAAACCTAATCGTCGTCCTGTAATTGTCCCAAGGGTCCTACCTGTTCTTCAAGCACCGCAGTTTTCGAAACCAATCGATACATTTGATAATAATACACCGCAAACAAAACAAAATCAAAAACATGATCCTCCACCAACATTGTCCAGTGATCAGAAGAGACGAATAGAACAAAATCTACCAGTTCATTTTCCAACAGTTTCTTTACAACAAAATTATCCTAAACAACCATTAGCACATCCACCTTCTAAACCAGTTCAATATCCTGAACTAAAACATACATCGAATTTACTGCACAATGCATGAATTCATTTTTTCATGTTGAATTTTTTTCGAGAAAAATCTATTCTTGGTAAGAAAAAATACAACTTCATGATATGATTATTTTATTTCTTAACATATTTTTGCAATGATACAGAAGAAAAATCTTTATCGAAATCACATGAAGATTCAAATCGATGTGTACTGATGAGTAAATCTCATTGTCATTGTTGCATAATAAATTTGTTTTGTCTGTTTCGTGATGTTTCAGTAGGCGCAATACTTTATTCGGACATGACTGATGGAAAATGAAATATAGTAATTATAACAGACATTGTTCTCTTCTATTATTCGATGACTGTGAATTTTTTTTAATGAGTAAGAAGAGAATAAGAAAAACTAATTAGTTATTTGAGCTAACACAATCACTCCTTACTGACCGACTATCAACAATCACGAATGCAACAGAAAGAAAAGAAGAAAATAATGAAGTATTTATGTAGATTCAAGTGATTTTCGTTCTCCATAAGTAATGTCTAGATAGAATAGAGCACAGATAAGTTCAAATCTTCTGTACGACAGTAATCGGATATGGACAATTGAAAACAAGCGATTCATCATTCTTTCTTTTTAAATTATGATCACATTTAAATCATGTCTGAAAAAAAATAGATTTCGATGACTTAATTTCATCAATTAAAATGTTCAGAATGAATTTTATTACACTTTTCAAATCTAAAAATATCTTAGCATTGTAGCTATCAGCATGCTTATAACTAGATTCTCAATCTAATTCTCATCTATTCTAAAACATAGACATTACATTTTTCATCGATGAAAGAAAATATACCATCGAAAGGCTTACTGGATTGAACAACCTATGACTCTCTTTTAAGAAACCCTCATAGTTAAACAGTATCATTCATGTGGACTCACGCACATACAATGTCGCATGAAATTATGCGATTTATCTATAGACAACAGCTTACAATCAATATTATCAAACATTTCCATAAAAGTTTCAAGAAGAGAAAAGTTGCGGTGACAATTAATCAACTTATCACCATCTACATTTTCATTCATTTTAATAGAATGAAATCACTTACTGCTTGACATCGGATCTTTCGATGTTAATTTCTTCTAGCATTGTTCTTTAGTTCATTTCAATGAAATCTGTTGAAACTATGATATTATTTTCATAGGAATAAGAACATACTCAAACTGTTTGTAATCGATCGATCAATCGAAAAAAAATGAAGTACCTCAATAGATAAGAGCCATACATCGGTGATGTTTGTACGTGGTACATGTTTCAAAAAGATCATACATAGAATCCGATTGTGAATAGTTATCATTGATATCTAATTAAATTTGCATGAAAAATGAGACTTGTGACTGAATACAGAATATGCAAATGTGAACTAGAATCCCATTATTTTTGTCACAATCGAAATGAGTTGACTTAACATGTGAGGATAAACAATGACAAAAGACAAAAATTACGAAAATCAACCAAGATGACATAATATTTATAAATATCAAAGCTTCAATCAATATATTGCATCGGTTCCTTAGACAAACATTATCGTATGTACATCGTATGACAAATCTAAAATTCAACAATCGGTAATACTCATTGTGTCAGATTCAACAATCCGAAGAATCAGCGATCAGATATCATGAACAAGAAAAGTGATACAAAAATAAATCTATGCAATTTAACTTTCATTGTAATGAGTGTCTCATAATAAATGACCCAATTTTGTTTTCTTGTTTTTTCGAGATACTTAAAATCAATCTAAAATGATCTACTCAACTCATTCAATAGACAATACATCGTTCAACAAAAATATCGACTTCACTTTTCACACAAATTTATTTTCGTTGACGCAAAATTCAAAGCACGAACATTCATACTATTGTTCAATTGAGACAAGAAAAACAACTGAAAAAGTGATGAAAGCTTTTTAATAATGGTTCTAATCAAATCTCATCAATGTTATCGAATTCTACGAAAAATTTTACTCGATTTAATGTATTTTGAAAAATTTTCTGAACAAAATATTTGTGAGGAAAAGATTCGAATTATAAAATAGGAGAACACAGAGAAATAATAATGTTTTCCGGATAGACGTATCCTATTGTTGTAGCTTTATTCAAGTGAATGTTTACGTTATCTTTATTAGAATAAAATTCTGCATGTGACGTGATAAAAATTATCCTTTCATAGACCAACTCTGCCCCATTGATAAATATAATTTTCAAAATTGCATGTGGAAACAGTACTAGTAGGTAGTTCAGTGTCTTTTTCTCCCAACAAATACTGTCAAGTTGCTTGCAACGACTGAAGAAATATAGAACACGAACTTCTGTAACAATGGATGTAAAATACTTTACGTTCATCCTCGATTTTGATCAGTATTGACTAGCATATATCGATTGATATCAATAGAAAATCGAATAGATGTTGGTGCTTTGAATTACTCGTCAACAAGAAATACCTATTCGAAAAATGAACTCAACATTTTTGTAGAACAATGAATTCTCTATTGAATAAACTGATTTTAAACATATTATGGATCATTTATGATGAGGAAATCGTTAGTATAGAAATTTTAAGAACTAATTTCTGATCTTGACTTCTAAAATCTGTTTCTCGAGTGGTTACACACATAAAGAAAAAGATACTGTTGAAAACAATTATAATTAATTTGAGAAAAAGGCAATATCTTATATATTTCACGATGGCTAGCCAAGTTTTTTTTCCTCATCAATAACAATAAGTACCAATCAAATCGGTTTTTCATTCCATATGTGACAATAATCATCTTTTATTATCTTAAGATTAAAAAAAACGCATTCTGCTCATTTTCTACATATTTTAAAATCAATCACTTTGATTGCAGATTGAAACCTTCCTGAAATGTAAAAAAAAAACATTTCTATTCACTCGCTTACTTTATATTTTGCAATCTTTTAAAATTTAAACTACAAGAATGAGTAAATCGTGAATATCACATTTTCTGAGAAAGCTATGACATGTTTGAATCTAATACAATACCGCATTACGAGTTTTGTTAGTTATCGTATGTAGACTCGTTGTCGTGGAGTCACTCATCAGATACTGTATCTATTATGAATGATATTGTCATCGTTAAAATTCTTCACGAATTTAATTTAGACCAGTGAATAAGTATATTACGATATAAGATATATAAAATAGAACTGTATTCAACAAAAACCGTGACGAAGAGATATTGACGTTACAGTGAAGTTATATTTTATGCCGCTGTTGACTTTCGGAACGTATACTACTTGACATATTGAAGCACCAGGGGTGGTGCAAAAGGGTTAGAGAGGGGGGGGGAGGGGTTCAATCATAAAATCGGAGAAAACTATTAGATAGCTTTCTGCAAGGGGAAAACCGTTCATTTGTGATTTTTCTGGCTTAAATCAATTGATTTTACTAAAAAATCACAAAAATCAAGAAAATTCGATTGAAGCTGTCTCACCCTAGATTGATATTTTGAAGAACAAGGATACAACATTTTATTGTTTTAATCGACCCACTCATTTTTTTATTTTTTTTTATTTTAAATCAAAAAAATCAGCCGTTTCGTGCTTGCCTTTCTCCGACATTGAGGAAAATTATATATTAGTTCTCCGAAAACCGGAGAAAACTATGCAGCAGCATTCTCCAAATTTGGAGAGAAATTATCCATTAGTTTCCTCCAAAACTGAAGAAAATGATCCATTAGATTTCTCCAACACTAGAGGTATTACGTAGGGGCTTTCTCCAAAATCGGAGAAAATGATTCATTAGATTTCTTCAAAATCGGAGAAAATGATTCATTAGATTACTCCGAAACCGGAGAAAACTATGCAGCAGCATTTCTCCAAACAGTGGTGAACTTCTTTGTAAAAACATTCACCCAACTTAAAAATGATCCATCAAAATTTTCGAAATCGGAGAAATTCCAGGTCAACTGAGCAAGGGGGTGGCCTCCTCCCCCCCCCCCCCCCCCCCCTATGGTCCTTCCCTGTGAAACACACGCATGTTTGACAAAATTGCGTGATATTTGATTTAGATTTCAATCAGAAAAGAATCAATGATCCTCATGTAACTTATTAGTTTATTGGAAAATTCAATCAGAACTTCACACGAAATGAAAGCGAGAATTGATTTTCATGAAATAAAAATCACAGTAAATAACTCTTTGATGAGATTAATTTTTATTCAGAAGTAAAACTGATACGAGTTGAATATTTGAAAAAGATTCACTATACTTCCCATGAATCATCTAATCGATGTTGAGCTGATAAAATTTTCCAAAAATTCTGAAAGATTTTTGTTCTCTTTTTTTAGAATGAGATTTAAAAAGTAAGGAAACAAAACTTTGTTTTGCTTCTCGAAAAAAAATATTTCACTTGATTCACCTTGTAAGATATACATAATTTAACAACAGTGCAACGAAGTAAGCATTTCAGACTGATGACATTAGAAAATCTATGATAATAATATTTGAAATCGTTTCCTTCCGGGATTTATGAAAGCATAAAAATTATTTCAATTAAAAATGAAATAACGATGCATTAAATCAAACAATGCAGGTCGTAAGTTTAACTATTTATATAGTTGTTCTTCTAATGAGAAACTGACCGTATTCTGAATGTTAGAAGATCTATAAAATTAGCAAAGATGTATCTCTCATTGAACTGATTGTTCCTCTTTCGATGATATGTTTATTTGAAATGAAAATAATATTTATATTTTTTCGATTAATCGAAAGCAATAACATTTCAGTTCTTTTCGATTTTCAAGTGTCGATAAATTTTTATAAGAATTCCATTCCAATCAATACATACACTTGTTTTCCTTTATTAATGGATGAAACGATAGATTGTGTGTCTTCGAGTTATGGTAATAATTATATAAAACTTCTAATAAAACACAAAAAAAACAAGAGAAAAAGAAATCAAACTCTCAAAGATACTTTATGGCAAATATTTAATAACTGTTTCGTTTCATGTCAATCTTAGTTTAGGTTGTTGGAAAAAATAATTTTTTTGAAAGTGCCCATTGTGAAAGGATAAACTGTTGGAATAGATCAATATTGTCACATTTCATATGTTGTCTGTCATTAAGTAGTATACTGGGAGGAGTATCATTCTTGCATGATAATGATGCTTCGACTAATGAGCTGTTACTGCTTGTTATTGACGGACCATGCATGCGTTGACTAGGAACTGCTGCTGTTGATGATGATGATGATGATGAAAGAGGATAACGTTGTTGATGACATGGTCGACCATTTCGAATGAGTACTGGTACTGCTACACGTCGAGGTGTCGAGATTGTCGTGTCAAGTAAACCTTTCATGAGAAAATCGATACAAATAAATGAAGAGAATTACAATCTTACTTTTGTCGGGACGCGAACGTTTCATCTTATAGCGATCTAATATAAATAAAAGAAGTTTCCATTAGTTGTTCGTTTCTTATTTTTTGTGTGATGGAAAATAAAAATTTTTCTTACGATTTTGAAACCAAATTTTCACTTGAGTTGCTGATAAATTTATTGCACTAGCTAAATGTTCTCGTTCGGGTGCTATGAAAATAAAATATACGAATAAGACACATAATGAATAATTAAGACTAATATATATATATTTTTTTTTCTTTTTCTTACCAGATAAATAACGTTGTTGACGAAAACGTCTTTCTAGTTCAAATGTTTGTTGTTTAGTAAACAGAACACGTCTTTTACGTCGTTTCGATGCTTCATGATGATGAATATGTTCTTGTTGAAGATATTTTGATGCTTCACTATCTTCTGATGTTGTACTACTATGAATAGGAATCCTATTCAATGTTTTTTGCTCATCATCATCATCATCATCCTCTTCATCATCATTTGATGAATCATAATAAGATGACGAAGCAGATGAATGATTATCATTCTCTAAGTAAACAAGTCATTTAAATACGTTTAAGAAATCATATTTCTTTTGTTATTCTTTGAAATTCCATTCTATGTTCTTACCAATATCATCTAATGAATTAACATTAAAAGTGCTCGATGTCGTTGTTGTTGGTACTACTGGTGGTATATCTTTTTTATTATCATTCTGTGAAAGTAAATATTGTACAGAAAAATTCTTCATTTTCATATATTAATCGACGTTGATTAAAACATAAAGATGGAAATTAAAAAACACAGAGAATCGTTTGCCGGAAAACAAGCTAAATATTCTGCTCTTCTTCCTCGTCGTTGTCGTCGTCTTCTTTCCCTCTCCTCTCTCTCTCTCTCTCTCTCTATCGTTCGCTAACTCGTTTTCTCATTAATAGACCAATGAGAAAGGAAAAGATTGACTCGATACCCAATAGGGATTCATGATAAGCAAAAGAATATGTATTCCACTTAGAAGAAAATGGAGAGACTAATCGACACACATTGAGGAAGTGATGACATCGAGCGTAATTCGAATATCCGTTACTTGTATATGTCTATATGTTTTTTTTTTCTTCACTTTCTCTATTTTTCTCTCTCAAAAATGAAACATTAAAAAGCGAACACTATTCTACTACGATGATGAAGAGGGAAAAGAAGAATAACATCTGCCTACTTTTCGTGCATGAATTATTTTAGTGAGCGGCTTTTTAAATCAAATGCAACAACTTTTGATACGGAAGTCAACCTATACTAGTTTCCGTGACAAACGTGTGTGCAATAATATACCAGCACTATCACAAATGAAGTGGAAATACAAGGAAAACATGTCTGTGTGTGTCTAGCATGCATGTTACTGCTTGAGGCTCACTCTCTATTGACTTCCTGTGTGATGAATACACTACTTTCTGCTACTACCACTACTACTAATCTGATTCGTCTATTTAAACGATTCAATTGCTCTCTCGTGCGAGTGTGAATATGTTCATGCTAGGAAACCGGATGCAAGTTGAAAGCTAACTTAACATTTATTATAAAAACATATATGTTCAATGTATTCGATCACAAGTTAACTTGTTAGCGTGTTATTATTTTTATATCTCAAGTTTTTAATAGCTACAATAGAAAACTGAAAGAGAAGAAAGGGTTGTTTTTTTTTCTTACTCTATGTATGAATAGTAGGTGATAGACTGGTAAAGTTTCGAAAGATTTCATTTCAATTTCAATTGATTATAAAGGAGATTGAATATTTACTAGATTATCAAATTCTATTTTTCGCTTAGTTCAAGATTTATTTGTGTTAAATACATTCGTAGATTTACGATTGACAAAAAAACATGATTCATAAGTAAATCTTCAAAATATGGTAATTCAATGATTGACATCGAAAATTTCAATTGATTCTTATCGAGAGACATAAAAAAATCTCGGCATGAAATCGGATTTCATACATGGTATTCTATTCTTTATTTATCGATGCATCCTCGATAGTATTAGATTAGTTCTGAAAAGTATTTGCCAACACTTCTGTACTTTGAAAATGTGAATAATTAGAAAATTTGCTGTCATTACATTTGTTTCTTTGTTACATAAATCATTAGTTTATGATAAAGCTTATTTATGAATCTAAAACAAGATGGATTTGTTGATATTACTTGCATTGATATTATTTACATATGAAGTCTGCATATGTATTACTACGGTAACGATGCGAGAGAATAGATGTCAAGAAGATGAATGAGATAAAATGCATCCATGCAAACTATTCTTCAACTAAGAATAGATCTGATTTTTATGAGGAACATAAAATTCTCAATGAAAAGCTTTTCACATATGGAAAATAGATAGTTCGATTATAGTTAAAGTAAATACCGGTCGTAGTCTAAAGGTGCATTGAATTTGAAGATATTGAACAAAGTTTTAGACGGATGAATATTGCGATAAAATTTTAATCTATTCGTTACAATATATTCGATAGGAATGAATATTTATTTACTTTTACTAATTTATCATTCTTGAAACTATTGCTGCTTTTTTCTCGAGCATTGAAACCAGCCGTCTCTATATTTTATTCATTAGCACAAAAGTTTTGGACACAGATATAAGTTCCATAAGTTTTTACTGACATTCGTAACGCCACAAATTGGGTTACATTCAATACTACACAACCCTTAGATATTCTACTCAAATTCATCTTGTATGGAAATTTTCTGAGGTGCAGTTTGTACTGTACAACGAAGTTTCTATGAGAGAAAAGAATATTTGAGCTATTTGAAAATGGTTCAGTATTTCTGTCAATTGATTTCCAATGAAGCAAGATAGCAATCTACAGCTGTCATTGTTTAAAGAAAGAAACTGAACTACACTGATTAGTAGGTACAAGATTTTAAGGAGAACGTTTGGTTCAATGCTCTACCAAGTATGTGTGAAAAATTGAAGCTTTGAAAAATGAATATTTCATGAAAAATCTGTGCAAAAATAAAACAAACAGTGAAAAGTTTTAAATTTCGCGAATCTTAAGTAAATGATGCTGTGCATTCTTGAAAATTAAGATTCTAATATTTCTCATGATATAAGATTCCGTTTCTGATAAAATCGACGTTATTTTATGAGAGGATTTGTCACAAAAATCTCTAGTAGACACAGATCGATGTAGTTACATGATGTTTCCTTTTTTTTGTCTGTCGAATAGATATTCAAGTTGTTTTTATTTTCCTGTGCATCAGAGAAGTAAACTAGAGCATGTGTGTTGACATGGTTGAAATCAGATAGTCACAGTGCAAATGTAGTTGCTTGAATCGTAATTCCTAATGGATGTGAATGGATAAAGAGGGGAGTACGAGCAGCTTAGAGATAAAAATTTTCGTTTTTTGTTTCGAATATCGCAGATATCACATTATTCGAGTAAAATTAAAGTCTAAAAGAAACAAACACATATATGTTTCATTCAATTAAATAGCTACAGAGAATAGTTTTTTTTAAATATGATTATAATTAAAATTCTCAATGAACATATTCGTGTACGAATAAAGAATAGAAAAATAATATGACATCAGACAATATTATGAACTCGACTTTCTTCACTATCTGTGTTGTTATATGTGGCGGCATCATTTGAAGCATCTTATGAGGCCGCTCTATTATTGATTCCTAGATTTTTTAAACTAACTTATATCTTTGTTTGTTTATTAATATAGAATGATTCATCGATCGACTTGAACGACGAGAAGGTATCAATCTCATACCAGCATCATTTTCAGTTCAAAAGATTGATAGCATTAAGAGAAAAGAAAATAGAGCGTGCTGGAATGAAGAAAATTTCGTTTATCAACATGTTACCATTAAAAAAAAACAAAATTCTTCATTGTATGATACATTTTCTTTGTCTTTATGTAATACAATCTAATCTTTTCTATTTCACAGTGCTACAGGTATAGAATCCTCACAGAATATAATCAACATAAAGAATCTCAACAGCGAGTAGATAATTGAATTTTGTTTTCACACGTTTTCTCTATCATCATTTGATGCTTTTAAAACATAATTTTTATATTGTCTACGTGATCTTGTAATCAAACGAGTGGTTAATATACTGTCAAATTCCTGAGTCAGAAAAAAAGTATTTTAATAAATAGACGACGTTAATCGTACGTAAAAGAATGCCTCAAATAAGTATCAAAATACAGATGCCTGGACGTGCAAGATACATTTTTATACATGATATATATATATATATCATGTATACAAATTTGAACTTGATGCATTGTGTTTTTCTTTTCATTAAATAATTTTCAAGTGCATGATGAGTACTGCTTATGAATCCTTTATCTATACAACTCATGTGAGCATACGCTCAAGTGAACATGATCTTGCTATAGACATATTTATAATATGGATTTAAAAGTTACATTAAAATATCGTATGACGTGAAAACGTTTGGCTATGATATACATGAGCATAAGATCGTAAGATGATTCTTATTTTACATCATAAATTTAATTTTGACCAACATATGACTATCTATTGTTTTTTCTTTATTTCTCATTAGTCCTAGCTTAAGTAGCTGTGTCGATGTATTACGATAGAGAATCGTTAGTTATTACGTAGTATTTTACTTATGAGTTTAATGACTTTCGTTCCGTATGTATTTTATAGTCTCGTTTTGTGGAAAAATAAATCATGATTGAAATAAATCAATTCGTTATACATCTCCGGCTTTAGAACGAAGTAATTTATGAATTACTTTGACATTTCCGTTGTATTAATCGTAAACGAATGCAGAGGAAATATTGTTTTCTATATTTAGAATATATATTTAATATAAGATTTTGAACGAATAAAATCAATAGTTAAACTGTTGACATGTTCTTCGTAAACATGATTTACTTTACTAGTATTTTGAAAGTAAATTTTCGATTTTATATTTTAGATAGTGACTTTCAAAAAAGCTAGAAGACATCGAAATTAAAAAATATATATCTATTATGCAATATGTACCATTGAGATCAAAGTATAGGATTGGTACTCGACAAAGTGAACTAGCACTAGTTCAGACTGAAAGGTAAATTTCATAGTTTTTTGCTTTTTTGTTTTGAGATTTCTTATTGTTTTTCATTTTTGATTCAAGTGTTATCGAACAACTTCATCGATTCTATCCACATATTGACTATGAAGTAATTAAGATTAAAACCATTGGAGATAAAAATCTATTAGATCCACTCGCAAATATCGGTGATAAAGGTTTATTTACTAAAGAACTTGAAATTGAACTTGACAACAATAATATTGACTTTGTTGTGCATTCGTTAAAAGATGTTCCATCCACTGTTTTACCACCGAATATGATTATCGGTGCTATTCTTGAACGTGTTGATCCCCGTGATGCTGTTGTTATAGCGCCATGGCATAAGAAAAGATCTTTAAATGAATTATCACATGGTAGTGTCATTGGTACAAGTTCAACACGTCGTATAGCACAATTGAAATTAAATTATCCTCATTTTACATATAAAAACATACGTGGAAATATGAGTACGCGTTGGGAAAAATTAAATAATAGAGAACTCGGATATGATGCCATGATTGTAGCTGTTGCCGGTTTACATCGATTAAAATGGACGGATAGAATAAGTGAAATTATTGAAACTGATCGAGTGCTTTATGCCATTGGACAAGGGGCACTAGGTATTGAATGCCGACATGATGACATTGATACAATTCGAATGTTATCCGTACTCAATCATGAACCAACAGTTGTTCGATGTATTGCTGAACGAGCTTTCCTTAGACGAAGTATGTTTTTTATTTATATTTCGCAAGAAAATAAAGTTATGTTTTTATCATTGATGGGTTAATCTTTCCTAGCAAATAAAAATATTTAGAAAACTAATTCTACGAAAAATAGGATGATCACTGTCGTTTTAAATAGATTTTTCGATAAGCGCACTACTATTTGACATATAATTTTAAAATGTCTATTTCTATTTATAGTTGGTGGTGGTTGTAGTATACCGAATGCTGTACGTACAATGTACGATGAAAGAAGATTAAGAATTGATGGTATTCTACTGAATCTTGATGGATCACGTTTTGTTAAAGATCATGTTGAAAACTTGGATTTAACTAAACCAATGACAGCAACAAAACATGGCTCATCATTTTTAGTATCACAATCAAATGATGATCTTTCGTTGCTTGATGATAATACACAAGCAATAAATGTATCTTCAAATCAAAAACATTCAAAAACTCAATATACAGAATCAGATATGGATGTCCAACATAATGTCATTCCTTTATCTTCACCATCAACAATGACAGAAGTTATACCTCTACTGCGTCATTATGCACATGTGTGTGGTGTGAATATGGATGAAAAAATATTGGAAAATGCAGAATTATGTGGAACAAATCTTGCTGTTAAACTCATGCAAATGGGTGCCGATAGTATATTAGAAGAAATTCATCAAAATGTTTCTAATATTTCGAATACACAGACGGGAGAAAACAGTTAATGTTGTCTGTCTTATTGTTTTTTCTTTTTTTCTAGTTGCAATTAGTGTTATTGCATTTCCTTTTTTTTTACATTCGTTTTTGCTTGTAGTTGTAATTTAAATTTTAGTTTTTGAACTTTGCGTACATTTATGTCAAAAGACATAACAAATATATATTGAAAAAGAAAACCAAAAAAAAAAATAAGTAAACATCGAATTCATTGAATCTTATAATTCCAATGGGAATGGAACAATTATTTGAAATATCATACATCTTTTGCAGAGAAAGAGAAGTTCTCTATGATAAAATAGCCTATGTCGACATAAATGTAGTTCATTCTAATCAGAATCATGAGCGAATTTTTGTTCTATTACAATTAGAAACAATGCTGTCGATTTTAAACGAACGTTCAATTTCTTAATTACTGTTTGTATTATTAAAGTGAAATGTTTCAAATAAGTCGTTTCTTTTTATTAAAATTTTAATAACTTTATGAATTATTCTGTAAAATTGTAATATAATTAATACATTTGATTATTCTAAAGCTTAACTTTTACGATTAGAACATATTTAACTTTACGTCTAGCGCGTATAAAAATGTTTTATATACGATGAGATTGAATATTTTAGTGACGAATCTTCTAAAATATTTCGCACAACTTTTTCCCATGTGAAGATAATCTATTATTCGTACGTGAAACTTTCTTTACGATGAAACAATCTTATGGTAAATGTATTTGAATCAATATGTTTGAGGAGAGTCAACAATAAAAACCATTTGAAACTAAATTGACTAATTAATGAATGATTGTACATTTGAAATAATGTGTGCAAATGATTATTATGAAGAATTGTTATTGAAATTTTTTCTTCATATTTAATCAAATCTAGAAGATTTTTTTTCTTCAACTTATCTTCAAAATCATTTTAGTTCCGATTGATTCTTCTTAAATCTGAAAGATTTATTATTGTACATTCCATATTGAAATAAGGATTCATCTGACCTCGGTCTTGTTCGATTTCGAATATATATGCAAGAATGTAATGAAATCAAAATACACATGTCTTCTATTGTGTGTGATAGGCATTAGTTACTCGCAATAGAATAGTCAAGTTTCCTTTTCGATGAAGATAATTAGTACGAATTTGACAAGCCATTTATTTAATTGACACAAAACTCGATCAGAATCGATATAATTGAATATCTTCATAAAGCTATTTCGATTATGATCTTCGAAAAATCGCGATCCTGAAAGCGAGATGTCTACAATTTATTCATGGTTTTTGAAAGTTGATTCTTGTTTCTAGTGAAAATTCATCTACTGCTTATAGACCTTTATACCGGTCGTTCATTGAGGTTTTTCTTTTAAATAATGATCTTCCAGTCTTATAAAAATAAGATAGAGTTTGACAAGAGTTAGTTTTTATGTATTATATAAAATTTTTGCATCAACCTCTCCAAACGAGTATGTGAAATATGCTTTCGATTTTTCAAATATTCTTTTTCATCTTGTCTTGTGAAAACCTTCGAATCTAGCCATCATGATAGAAAAAAGCATTTAACCAAGATAACTAACGCTACAGATTCTTCATAGCTATTAAGATGAAGGTGAAAATTTTAAAAAAAGAACACTCTTTCTCCGCTAGAATCACACAATGAATGAAAAAGATTCGTCAGAATATTTTTGAAATGTTCTGCAATAAATAGAATCGATTTCATATTTTGAAATTTTGTTTTATCTTCTTTTTATTTTATTGATGTCATATATGAACTGGTTACATAAATCAGCATGAAAACAAAACAATAAAAACATGCATATTTTTATTTGACTGATTTCTATGCTGATTGTTTGTTTTTCTTCATGAATTCTAATAATTGATCGTGAGCTTGTGTTTCATCACCGAAATCACGAACAACGCAGGAACTGCAACGAACAACTTTTCGTGCTTTGCCATCTTTGTCTAATTTGCATAAACCAGCCCATTCACCTAATTTTTTATTGTCATCAACACGTAATATATTGATATTATGCTCAGCACATAGTGCCTCAATTAATTTAACATAATTTGGTTCATCACAATTCGATGCTAGAACACAAAGGTGAGCTTCGCGTCGATCTAATGCTTTGACCGATTCTTAAATAAAAGAACAAGACTGTGTATAAAACGAAACCACATCATATATATAAATATATAACTATGTTACCTCGTAGACCACGTGCAAGACCATCATTACGTGCAGCTGATTTAAGGACTTCTTGTAACGACTTATTCAAGTCGACTTCATCCGAGGCGCGTGGCGTCTCGTCCATCTCAGTGTCCGACATAATAATATCGATGACGTTTAATGATCTAGAAAAATAGCAAAAAAAAGAAGTATCTCAATTTTATTCTTCATCCCCATCCCAACGCATATCAACAAATTGTCTTGGTCGTAATCTTGAATTACGAATAAACGTTTTTTGACTATCACAACCAAATCTAGGATCCTGTTGCTTAGTTTTCGTGTCATTTGTTTGCCGATTTGAAAATAAAAGTAGTATGTCATTGAAGTGACGATTTTTTGTATTGTGATGATGTTCATCATTTATGTGTTTAAAACGCTGATCAATATCAGAAAAACATTTTGAACATGATTCAATCAAGCAACGATAAGATTGAATTCTCGAATAATTACTGTGTGCTTCATCCATATGAATATCCAACAGAAAATAACTAGGAAATACGTGTGAACATTGACAACAAACATGTTGATGATGGATATGATTATGAAAATCGAAATCAGCTGGAGAATTAGTATTGAACGTACAAAAAGGACAAGTAAGAAGATCGTCGGATAGACTAGAATGAGAATCAAGAGATGGATTCTCAGAACAAAAACGTTTCGATGTTAAACTATCATTGATCTCCATGGAATACAAACCAAATTGCTATTCATTCATAAACAGTAAATGTATAAATGGACGAATTCCAATAATTACTGTATCCCCTCTTCTCTCCTCTCATGTCTGGTATATAAAATTGTATTCGACGAAACATAAAATTAAGAAGATACTTAGTTTTTATTAAAATAATTTATGACAATAAAAATGAAACAAAATCATTTAGCTGTCAAGGATGTAGAAGATTCGCATGTGATGAAATATATATATATATATATCCTTTTCTTCTTCATAGAGGCCGCTAGAGTATTATATTTGACTACAGTCTTTCGTAATGAGAGTGTGATTATATTGCTTTTCCGAAACGGAAGACTAGCAGATGAAATGAGACTGCGGCACAATGTTAATTGATTGTCATAGGTGAACTTGCACATACTCACTTTTGAAGAGTCGATTGAATTTCTCGCAATAAACAATAGGTTACTCTCTGATTTCGTCAGATTTGGGACAACATTATATTATAGCATGGATGACGCTTAGAATTGCTACCTTCCAAATATTTTCAAGTTTATAATTCGTCAGATTGCGTAGTTAAATATGCGAGAATGTTCTATCTGTCGGTTATAACAGATGTACGTCACCAAGCGTACAGTGTCAGACTCAAGTTAGATCCAATGCTTGGAATAAGACTTCTCGGTGACACTAGAACTACACCAATCAAACATCTTCATGTAAGATATTTTCCTAGAAAACATTTCTCCTTACAACAAAATAACTACATCGATTGTATCGCTTAAAGTTGATCATTCTAAAAGTTAATGCTTTTACAATCGATACCCATTGCAATTCTATAGAAGATTGTATCGAGATTCTGAAATTCAGTCGATAAGTAGAAGAATTACAAATATTCGATTCGAATATGCAAGTTTATTTCGATGCATCAATGTTGTTGACTTTAAAAAAAATATCCTATCACTTGAAATAAGATTTTAACAATGTTTGTTGATCGTATACTTTGACTTTACTTTATTAAGAAACTACGTAAAGATTATGAGAATATCGAAAAAAAAATATGTATCAAATGTCCAGGTTTGCATAAGAAAATAAGGTTTATTTTTTGTTTTTGTTATATTGATCTATGAGACGAACACATACTTGTAGCATAGCTTTTTCGCTTCCGGACACAACATGTTTATGACTATGGAATAAGATATAAACTTCAAAAGATTAATAATAAAATTATTAATTACTTTGAAATCGTATGTTTAAACGATTCGATAGTTGAATCGAGTTCTTGAATTAATTTTGAATAAGTTTCTAAATCCATAGTATTCATTTGTGCCAATTCATTTGCTTCAATTAATTCAATAAGACGATCACATGTACGATTCCAATTATCTATGAATAGTGGAAAAACAAAAAACAATTGAATGTTCGCTTTTCTCGATTCATTCTCAATACAATACCTTTATTTTCATCGGTAACATCGTTTGTTACGGATTGAATGTTAAGTCGATCGAGTTTATTTGAAAGACACATATCAAGTGCTTGTTGTTTTTGATCATAATCATTAAATAAACGAACAATTTTACTTAATGTTTCACCCTACGAAGAAAAACATCGAATATGACAAACAATGCCAATAGAAAATAGCGATAAACTAAATTCACCAATGTTTTAATAATATTTCCAACGATTTTATCTACAACTGCTTTTTTTCTTGTTTCTTGTAAATTATTAATTTCATTGATGATTTGATATGCAGTACGATGTAATTTACCGAAACGAGCCTGAATATATTTTTTTGAAATGTTAACAAAAAGAAGTCATTTTCTTCCTAGTTTATTAATCAAACAATTTTTCCTACTGTTTGTAATTGTCGATTCGATTGAACGATTTCATTAAATAGCTGATTAGTGAAGACTATTTGTAAAAGTTCATTTTGAGTAAGAATAAGTTCACGTCGATCACGTTCATCGACAAGATCGTCACCATTCTAGAACAATTGATATGTAACAATTTAAATTAACGTTATTTTTCGTGCATAATAATAATAATAATACAAACTTTTTTCCAAGCCCCACTAATACGTGATGAAGCCGCAGGTTTCGCTGGTGATATATGTTGTTGGTCTTCACGAACGGCTAAATAGAAAATTATAAAATAGAAATGAATCGAGAAGATTGAAACTTGTACCAGTTAATTCAACAGACTTTTTAACAAAGCCAAAACGAGATTTTTGTGTTCGAGGTACAACATTAACAAGATCTTGTTCACTGATCGACTACAAATAGTAAAATCGTATACAATTTTTTGGGTTTCTGCTATGTAAATTAAATTCTCTAATTACAAACTTTTTTCATTTGCGAGACGATTGGAGCCGAAACTGTTGCTGTAGACGTTCGTGGTATATTGTATGCAGCTGAAATGAACAAATATGATTCATGAAAGAAATAAACATTTTTATTGTTTTTCATTATATAAATTTAATGACAAATCGAGCAAAGTTACATTGCGATTTGACCATAGTCGAAGTTCTCGCTTTTGTCACTGGTGTATTGCTTGCTAGTCTTTTCACTGGTGCAGCTTGTGTTGACTGTTGAACAATACCAGATCGAGTGGGAATGCTAAAGATGAATGGTGAATAATCGAGTGTCTCATGAAAATAGACGCATTCATACCGAGGTGGTTTAGCACCTTGAAATTTTTGACTAGCGTGCATGATCTTAAGATAAGAATTTTTAAAAGAATTGATATGAACAAATAAAAGATCGTACAAAGAACAAGTGCTTATAAAATACATAGCGAAGAAAAGAACGAACAAGTTGATTAGTTAGTTTCCGTGGCGTATGAATCATCATGTCGTCTCTCCAAGCAAATAGTAGAAACGAAAACAAAAGAACGAATCTTAGTTCTTTTCTTTCCTTCATCATCGTTCGATGTCAGAAATCTTCTCATAGATGATTTATACTATTTTTTCAATCACTTTTTTGAAGTATGAATAATAATCGATTGAACAGAATGACACAGATTAAACAATGAAGTGTCAATTGTGCTCATCAGACTTCAATGATTGCTTTCTCTAGGCATGAAGTCATATTTAATTGGAAATGTTGAATATTGTTATAGATTTCATACGGTTTGAAGGAACCATAAAATATTCGTCCAGTGGAAAATGCTAGTAAGTATTTTGTCCATAGAAATCTTAAGTAACTCATTGCGAATGATAATTCTGATTATAATGAAATAAAATTTAATAATTCAATCATTCCTATTTATAGTGCTATTGCAGGTCTAAGGACATGGAAATCTTTTTCAATTCTCACAATGTTTCATTTCAACTAAAGTTAAAATAAAACAATGACATGGATGATACTCTATCACGGTTTGTTCATGTTTACTACGAAATCAGTTCATCTAGACGTTTAGTCATAGAAACGTTTTTAGAAAAAGCCTTGTTCATTCGATTTTTCCTCAATGTGACAACAATCAAATCGCTTCGTAATATTTCGTCTCGGACGATTCGTGCTCAATGTGTCAATCAATAACAGTATTGCATAAAATTCTAAGTAGTTTAAAGAGATTCTCAATCTTTAACATGCAGTTGACTACTACATAGAATCTATAGTTTTTGACAACAGATTAATCTATGAATCGATCAAATAGTTATAAACAGAGCAACGATCGACAAGTTCTAAAATCATCTACAAAATCGTTGGAATTGTTTGCTATAGAGTAATAACAGATTCAACAAATATCAAATATATTTGTTACTCTATGACACGAGTTATAATAAAACATTGTAAGCAAACCAATAGTTTTAATTATAGTCCATCTAAATAAATTATTTTTATCGGCTATTATCCATGCACGATCTTGTCTACATGATTGTAAGCATAGTTTCGAAAAAGAACTATGTTCTCGTTAAATGTATATCATTGTCGATATATAACAATCAACTCCGATAGTATATCGTTCAAGTCTATATAGTAATGTGAAAGAGTGAAATGGAATTTCATATGACAGTTTGTTGTTCAAACTCGAAAAGTAAAAGAAGAATGCAATTAGATATGAGTAGAATGTCTGTAGGCATAGTTCAATCTTTCAATTAAAACAAACTGGACAAAGTTCTCATCCATATCCATTCTTATTCCTATTTATAACAGAAGAGAAAGCACATGAGACTCACAGACTAGAAGGAAGCAGAGTATATTTAAATAGAAAGTCTTCAAATCATTTCAACACATCTAACAATTTTTTTACGATGGACGAGAACGATACATTGGAAATTCATCAAATCATCATACTCAATACTATAATTGTAATTGAATCAGTTAAAGCCAACGGACGATTCAAGAATCTTCTTCGAACTATATTTTTTTAAATTCTAAAGTCATTTTAATACGATTTATTGGTAGTATCAAATAGTTGAAATAGCAAAAGACAACGAACTGTAAATCATACTTTCCAAGTAGCATCAATTATTTTTACAACTGTAAAAATGAGTCGTTCATGTTAGAATGTTTGAATCGATAATGAAACACTAGTAAACAATCAACTCATCGAGAATTCGGAAAAAAAAGATTTCCTCATTTCATACTGATGACGATGAAAAAAATCTGAACAACAAATATCCAATCGGTCATGACCGATAAAAATCAAAGCATACAATGTAAAACAAACAAACAACATGACTCTGCAATTCACTTTTGATTTAATTTTCACTCTCACAACAACGACCATGTCAGCGATTTTCGTACATATTGATTCTCGAAATTAGATCGGGATTCAGTACTATGAAAACATTAGTTTATATTTCACTGAATGTTGTTTATACAAACTATATACTGATCAACATCAATCTTAATTAGGTCGACTTGCACACATTCTTCTATGCATTTGACTCGATTGTTTGTACGCAATTCATATTCGAAGTGCACATGATATTCTTAAAGCGCGACTATTTTTCTGTTTTTTATGATGAAAAATAAAAACTTTATATGTTTATCGTAAAACAAGTGAATATTTCATCGAATAAAAAACTTGCTATTTTCAAACGTACTCCATATACATCGCTTCATCTACATGTACACTTTCTTATTGTTTTAATTAGTTTCATTTCAAAGATTCTTTATAACAAATAATAGTGAGCACTTGTATCGAAAGGATTGTAGTCTTCTGTTTGAATTGTTAGCTGCTATTCAGTCGAGATTGTGATAATCTCATTTTATATTTCTATGAGATCTCTTACACGTTGTTGTCCATTAGGGAAGGTATGTGCCATGGTATAATTAATCTGCAGCCAAACAAGTGTCTTATTTTGATTTCTATCATCAACATAAGAAATGAGGAGAGAAAAGTCGAAAGCAAGCTGCAGTTCTTTTCTCTTGTTTATTCTAATGTAAAAAAAAAACACGAACGTGTCACTGCATCTCTTTTTTGTTTCATTAAGTGAAAAGCAAAAAATACAATAGACTTACTTTCGAATTAATTAAATAGGTAAGCGTTAATGTTATCTACTGTTGCCATGCTTTAAAAGATAGATGTATGCTAATAGAATATCTGCTTATCATTGACAAATATAGTTACTCATAGGACATAAATTAGTGAAGGTTCGATGATATATTATTTAATTAACTTGGATATATGTAGATTTGACAAAGAACATCTGCATTAATGTACGTTTCTATTTTCTGAGTAATAACAGGAATGAATATTTTTTAAAATAAATGAATCGGTAATCATACAATGATCTCTTTGTTTATATCTCATCTTTACTTTAAAACCTTCCTCAGTGAGATATATTAAGCTTTGATTCATTATTTATTTGCGCGTGCATTATTTTCTTGTACTATTTGATATGTTTAGTTATGACAAAAACATTTAGTCGATGTTCTGTTTGTCAAAAAGAGCCTGGAACATGTTTCTGTACTGGATGTGGAATTTTTTTTTGTACAAAAGATTATAAAACTCATCGTAAAACATTATGTGAAGAAATGAATGCAGTCATTGAAGATCGTAACCAACTTCAAGATAAAATTTATGAAGAAATACGACACGATAATCAACATGCTCCAATATATGATCAAATCGATCAATGGCAGAGCACGATGATTGAAAAAATAAATCTAGTTGCTAATCGTACTCGACAACAAGTTTCTCAATTATTTAATTCGAAACGTGTTCAATTAAGTCATGATTTTAAGAAATTTTCAAAAGAATTAGTGCATTTGAAACAAACAGAAAATTTTGTTGAACATGATCTAAAACGTTTGAAAGACATGGTCCATCAACTCAACAATGAATTAAATCAATTAACGAAACCATTCATGATTGAATTACATACAGAACAAACTGATCGCATTGTTTGGAGTCAACTTATTTATGCGGAAGAAAAACATATTTATAATGGAATTCTACAGCGTGAACAACAAGTAAGAGGTATGATGATCAACTAATTACTGAATACATATTTTGTAAAATTGATGTCGAGTCATTTCGAGACTTTCACATCATGTAACCATCTTTTACTGACTCATGAATGAACAATTACAAACATAAAATTCAGCTTGTATAAATAGAACTATACAATAGCATGAATGGATAAGATGTCTTCTGTCATAATCATGGCCACATTATTGATCGAGATATATAAATGAAATTTTTTAGTCCATACCAAGTGACTAGTATTTTACTCAATTTATGATGAAAGGTAGGTTCAAGATACCATGAGACTATTTATAGCCTTAAAAATCATAACAGTTTTTGGCGAAAGGATAACCTATAAACTTTTTGCTAATAGTATTTTTTACTATACAAATCTCAGCACAAGGAATATTTCTCTGATTTTCAAAACGAAAGTCTTCGTTTTTAGTTGACTAGACTTTTTTATTTAGATGAAGAAGAATCAGAGGCGCTCTCACCTCGAAAACAGCCACCTAAAAGCTATTCATCACCTCCAAGATTGTTTATCAATGGATCAACTCCCGATGTAATCTAATGAGCAGCTACATAAATGGACATATCTCTTGTTAGAATTATTTATTTCCTAGGAGAACTTTCTCCATAAACTATAAACAAACTAGTTTGTACCATGGGCAATGAAATATTCGAACATAATCTTGGTGGTCGACCGTGTCGAAAATGTAATGGCAATTCATAAATGGTATATGATATTTGCTCACAAATCGAATTTTAGCCTGATATTACATTGCTACCAACGTGGATGAACAACTCCATGGCAAATGCCGTTGAACGTATACGTCTGACATCCAATTTTCGAGGTAGCATCTCGACTGAAACATGTTGTATCCAAGCAAACGAAATAGTGGAATATAATTTTGATTTTCACCGTTCATCTACCAGGAATGCATTTATAATATCAACGTGATAGTACTTTTCATAGAATTTGAGGAAATATACGAATAGATCTCTTGGTAATCAGTTTTTTATGAACTATGTTCTGCATCTAACACAATCTATTTGGATATTCGTTTTCGGCATGAATGAAAATGGTGAATAGAACTACTTTAGATGCCTTCCAATTAACATGTCATCGATCAACAATTCCTCAAAGATTCATGTGTGTACCAGGATGGAACAAGTAGAGATACGAAATCCTTGTAAAGATTAGAGCTCATCATTTGATATGTCATGTGACAATGTTTCATTTCATCGAACTCAAGATTCTTGATGATGTGAATGGGAAATAAAATCTTTGGAATATGAATATTCATCCGTCATATCATCTTCAATAGATCGAATGGCTGATAACTTTCACATCCTTGTACATAAGTAAACTAAACAAAAGATGCGTTTTAACTATTCAAATGTTGTGTGACATGCATGGTATTTATATCTATGAAATCTTAATGTTCTATGAGATGACTTTACAAAATAATACTTTCGTTCAAGTTATTCATTGATCAGGCTGATCTTAACTATCATGGATTATGGAACATATTAGTTCAAGTGACAAACAATTGCTGAATAAAACAATGATGAATGCTATTCATTTATATGATGATCTTTTCAATATGATGAATAACTGGAATTACTACTGCCATGATACAAGTATTTATTGAACATCATTGTGGTTTTATTTGTTCATTTGTTACATGATTTGAAGTAATAAGAATAAATCGGTAAATAACTTTATTCTTATAAAGAATTAATCAATAGAATCATTTTACTTGCCGTTTGAAACATTCGACTACTACGTATGATTCAACCAATAAATAATCTAATGTTTTGATGAAAACAATTGAGCAAAGCAAATGACTATAATTGTGATTACCAATGTTCTATGGAAGTATCGTTTCTTATATTTTTATACGATTAGTTTTCTTTGATATGATATGCATTCTATATATGAATTGAATTATGTTCCCAACCATTCGATTTTTACGTGGTCTTTCGTCGTATATCTAACTTAGAAGCCTTTCATAAAATAGTTGCATGCCAGTGAAGTAATTCATCGTAGTAAACTTTCAAATGACTTGTAATCTTCAAATATCTACTCTAATGTCGATTTTAATTACACAATAATTAAGATATGTGCTCGAACATATGCTGATTCCTGTTCAGTAAATTTATGACCTTCTATTAAATAATCGATCAGTTACTTGTTCTAGAATATTAGGGATTAATTAAATAATAACGTAGTAAGAAATATCTTGATATTAGACTATATTCGATCAGCTAATACATCCCTAGTATTGATCTCAAAGTTAATAAAATAAATGAATACAACAATTGTCTTTAAATATGATCATCATTCGTGTAGTCAAATATTCAATCGATGTTTATATATCTCTACTTTCACAATAGACAAAGAATAAGAAAATTATAGTATGTGTGAATGCAAATAAAATTATCGAGAAACACTATGGATCACTATTTCAAGCAACCTATGATTTTATTATATTTTCTAATAAAATTTTTCTAATAAAATGATTGATAAATCTAGTGAGAGAAAACGTTTCAAATGTACAATGATTCTTCGATCATGATGACTCTTATCTAATTCAAACTAATAATTACAATACGAAGCATGAGAATGACTTCGATTTTTCGACTTTGGTTCTCGAACTAGCAAACATCTATTCGAGTTTTCAACAGAAAACTGTGATATGCGATACACTATCCCAAACATTAACTTTCCTGTTTCGACTTCAAAATGTGTACGAATCGAGTTTTCTTTCAATTCATCTCAATGAACCTGTCTGTAACTTTTCGAGTGTTTCCTTTCATGAGATATAAGATTTTCGAAAATCTCATATGCCAAAGTAAATTTTGTTCATATATTTTCGTCCCCTCAAACGAAATACAAGTGAAATTGAAACGTTTACAATGAATTCAGTCTATTTTATGAGGACTCTGTTCGCACAAAGTTTGAAGTTCAAATTTCAACAATAAATTTTTTGAATAACCTTAGTTAGACCACAGTTTTCAGCTGAGATACCGTTACAAGACTTGGATATGTCGAGGTCCAAAACCTAGAATATTAAAAATCATTCTAGAATTTTCCATTCTACTCAATAGTGTGAATCAAATGAACATCATCTCGGTCGAAAAATAATTAGATATTTAGCAAGGTCATCTCGTAAGTTCATTAGCATATAAATCAAGATTAGAATAGTAAGATAACAAAAATCATTTAACTTTTCTTTGATCGAATATTCATATCCTACATCGCCGTAGTATTTAATGACACAATATACGGTAAGATATCATTGGTGAAAGGTGAGTGGCTGAGACTACTAGCATGAACGATGAACTTTTTGATGATGAAATATCCTGAAATCAGAGTGGAATATCCTTAGATGAAACCTTGAATTTGTTTGCTTCAATATGAATATGATACAATAATTCAAAGATCAAATGTCATCTGGTTATACAACTGGAATGCAATGAACAATATCATCGAACAACGCTTATGAACATGACCGACATGCAGCTCAACACAATGGCCATAGATCTGTGAATAATCCAAAGGAAATTCATGAAGATTTCTAACTAACTAGACGTAAGAGTGTTGAACTGCTCTAGAAAATAATCAAAAATAATATTTGAATATGTTTCCGTAAAATTGTAATATGTATATATCTTTGTCGAAATAGACAATAAGAGAATTCATTGTCTTGCCGATGATGATATTATCAAAAACGACTACTGGAATTCGAATAATACAAAACAAGTGCGTTCTTCACATGCCCAAATTACAGAGTCAAATCTCTTGTAAATTATCTACGAATATGATGATTTCTCAGGATGATGTAAGTTAATTTGTCAGTTGTTCAGACTACTAAATACGACTGATAAGAATTAAAATTAGTAGTGTAATATATGTTGTGCATGTTAGAAAAGTTCGTGTACCAGATACAAAATATATGCTTATACGGAATGTATTTCATTGTTATTCATGTCAATATGTATCGAAAATTATCAGCATGAGTAGTATCACCGATATTAGGTTTCATTCAACTACGTCAAAGCTTCGTTTCTATATTTCAATCACTTATTGATATGGGTATTCGTTCGCCGTACTTCAGATCAACTTTGATAAGTCAATCTTGAGATGTATAAGTCGACAAGACGGTAAATTAAATGCACACCAAAATTAGTACCATATGTAATAATTAAAAAAATCGTAGAGTGTATCCCAACTAATAATCATAATCACTAGGTAGTTGCTGTGCTTCAGATGGATTATGTTGATTTATTTAAACTGCGCTAGAGATAAACAGTGATCGCTATGGTTGTGTCGAAAACGAACTTTGAATACGAAATCTCTGAAAGTGCACTAAAGTAATGGCAATTTGTAATATAACTGATTCTTAGCGTAAACATCAATCGACAAACTAAAATGAAATTGAAGTATATGACGAATAGTATAATGTATAAACTCAGCTATCGAAATAGATCATGAAAACAAAAAATAACGAAACACCCATCATTTCAACCATTCGAGAAGGCAAGTGTTCCCATGCTATTGGAAGACTAATCAATCTTATTTCAAAAAGTAACAGCATGCATAGCAGTTTTTATCATTTATTGTAACGATTCAACTATGTTTAGTTTTCCTTTGGGAGTGAGGTATCTGTTACCATAAATCATACTCTTTTGAATAACTCGGGAGATACAGATGTCTGCATGGGTTTCTAGAAAATTTGTTCTATTAAAACTCTTATGTAAATAAGCAAATCGCCGCTTGCATTCTAATATTTCAGCTGTACGTATTTGCACCAATAACGAATTTTTCGAAACGCATGATATATTGGAATAAGAGATTAATGGACTCTGGTGAAAATTGTAAGAGAAGAAAAACAAAGAATCGTATGAATTGATAGTGATGATACAAAATTGAAAAACAAGACATGTTCTAATACTTTTAGTATTCACAAAATTAGTTTCTAATTCATTATTCGAGCTCCTATGATTAGTCTTACGTCAGTTTTGGATGACGTCGAGTTTGAATAGCAAATTGTTGATTTAACATGTTTTGATGACTTTAAAATTTTTGAATTTTGTATTGGAAAAAGTCAGCAAGCAATTTTATGACAGACGGAGAAGAACTACAACAAAAACGTATGCTGCACAACGATTTGATTGTGTAAGTATTTAAAGAATAATCTTTTTCTACCTCCTCACGGTATTCCTAATAGCATAAATCTAAATGTTGCATTAATGCACTGTGAATATTCATATATGAATGTGCAATATGAAATTGTGATTAGTACTTAATTATTCATCCATGACTAATTAGATATTTCCTATCGCATCAGGTTAACTATGTGACATATCTACTCTTGTGAATTATAAAGAAACGTTGAAAAATCTTTAAATTTTTCTTGCATGAATAAACATGTACGTAGATATGGTATTATATTTAGCAATATTATCGAAGTATTTGACAAGATTATATGCTATTGGTGTTGTGAGTATCTCTGCCATGCAACGATGCTTCACCAAAAAATTGAATATCTTTACAGTTTTAATATTAAACAAAAAACAAGACAAGACCGATGAATCGAGATTATCGCGTTTGCATTAAAAATCAATAGAGAAAATCATCTAATATCGAATAATAAGAACGTCATGCATTTATGTTGAGCACTGACGATGAATGTATCCTATTGAAGAGGAACAATGTTGTCTTTTCTACATGATATTTCGAAACACTTGCATCGTGTCTGCTATTTATTATAGACGATGATTTTCTTTTCTTTTTTCAAATCAAATATTACAAGAACTCAAATGAAATATCATCAAACATCTATATTTCAGACATAATCAATTTTTCTTACACATTGAATCAGAATCATACATATATATAGAAGAAGATTGCTTTTCGGACCGTCGACTACCGACAACTACAGAAAGTTTATTTGGTCTTGAGACAGAATGTGTAAAATATGGAGTCAAGACCCGTATTCGTTTGAAGAAGCGGATATGTGATAAATATAAATGAATGGGGCACCTTTTTCTTTGTATCTTCACAATTTAAAGATATTAGAACATTGAGAACTTCTTCATATATATGTCTATTCATATAGTATTTCAGATTCATATGCCGACAACACTTCATGCCAGCCAAATCTATGCTTTACTTCGTCGAAACTATCGAGTTTCACGAAATACTCGAGCTATTTGGCAATTTCAACAAATTGCTCGATCCCCATCGAATCCAGTGCGCATTCCAACATCAGAAGAAATAGTTTGTTCTATTTTTAAATTCAACAAATTGCTTTCAAATATAAATGATTTAATTTTTAGACACAATCATCAGATGAAATCGTACTTGTCTCGGCTCTCGACGATAACGGTACACCCATACCATCGTCTTCAAGTATTAGTTGCAGTGGTTCAACACGTTTCTCTTATTTTACAACACGTTACAAATTTGCATTCATCCTTGACATGACTGATTCATGTGCATCAGTATCCATCGATGGCGGTCATATCTATTTAGAATCCTTAACCAATTGTCTCTGTAAACTTTTGGATTCTCTTGGTCAAACATTTACCTTGCCAGGTTGTGATTTAAAATTTCAGCCAGAAATAGATGTATCGGTTTATGTTTATTTTCCATTGCATCGTACACCCAGTCATCAAGTATTGATTCATGGTAATGACGAAAGGTTTTTGATGACAATATTTCTTAGAAATTTTTCTATTTTTCAATCAAAGGATATCGATTAACTTGGTCAACATTAAATACTGTTTGCGATGATATTAGGAAAAATTTAAAAGAAGCTACTGAACTTCTACACAATGTGATGAGTATTGGTCAACCATTCAATGCGCATTCAACATCTTCTACAATGGATTCAGATGATAATATTAATTCTCATGTAAAAAATTTTTCTTTTCTAATTTATTCAAAAATCAATAAAAAAACAAGTACAAATTGTATTTATTTATTTGTTTTTCTTTGTAGTTGAGTACAATCTATTCAAATAGTGAATCATCGTGTGCTATTATAAACATGCTTAGCTATGGCATAACAGCTTTACAATTAATGCCCGAAGAATCAACAGCAGCATTAGTTATTATAACTGATGGTATACTTGATGTACCTAATTTATCAGCGTTTGAAGTTGTGATGAGACAAATACGAGCACGAATCATAAGTTGTTCGTTTGTTCAAATTGGTTCAAATAATAATCGACAACAATCGACAAAGAATAAAATTTTGAACTCACCAATAGCCAGCTTAGGACATGTACCTAATGATGAATTATTAAAATTTATTAGTTTATCAACATTTGGTTCATTTATATATTTTAATATCGATCATAATAGTGCTAAATCAGAATTATCACCACGTTCATTTACAAGTGGATGTGAATTAGTAAATGTGTGTAATGAATTAAATGAATTTCAAAATGAACTATTGTCTTGGGGTAAAATCGAACTAGATTTTTCTTCGAATACAATTAAATGAACTGTTTGATATATCGATTGCCTTAGGTTTTCATAAAGCTGTGGGTGAACATAATACATCTTTACCAAAAGTTCTATCAAATGAATTATTTAGTATTGCTGATCAAAAAAATCGAAATAAGTAAGATCATAAAAATTTTCAATGATTGTCTCGAATATTCATTGATATTTAGTAAATTGAATGCAGTCTGTCTGCCAGTATCATGTAAATTAGTTAATCAAACGGTTCTTCAAACATCATTAGAAAATGTTTTATCGTTACGTTTACGCGAAGGTTATACAGTGAGACGTGTTCATTTTTACAAAGGTTCGCTTATATGTTCATCAATTTTTAAATTAAGATTTCATTTTTATTGATTTAGATGAAATTGAAGTGCATCTTGTTTTACCATGGCGTTACGATATTCAAATATATTATGTAGCTCGTTCTACTTGGCCTCTTGAAAAGAGTATACGAACAGATATTAGAGTTTACAAAGAAGCACCGACTTATTTTCTTCAAGAATTAAATCAATTATCTTTTAGTCAAACATCAAAAGTTACTAATGCTACTCGTAATAATCTTATTCGACGATACAATGATGTTATACAAACGTAGGATTAGATTATTTTGTTTCTATTCTATAAAAATTCTATTTTGTTTTTTATTGAAATTCTTCAATTCAGTGTTTCGGTAGCTGATAGACATCTAACATTAATCAATACTTTTTCTCGACATTCATCCTATTATCATGTTCCTGATACAATTAAACGTGGCAAACCAATTTTTATTCTATCACAAAATGATTTACAACAAACATGTTTAAATGTCAAGTAAGTTAAATTCATTTCAAATTTAGATTCCAAATTATCATCAGTGACTACATTAGATATTACAATTGTATTGTTGTTCATTGGTATTCATTAAAACTAGCCATTTAAGCAACATAAGAGATTTATGATGACAAAAGTTATTGAATATTCACAAAAGAATAATATCTCCTTGTTTCAAATCGCTTTTTGATTGATTAGATGTTCCTTTGATGATGATGAGACTGACTTAATTTTCATGCTTTAAATATCGTCACTTTAGTCAGTGTTTCAACAGAAATACCTATGATTCTCTTGGTGTGCTGGAAAAATGTCGAAAGGAAAAATGTCGAAAACAGAAAAAGCGAAGAAAAAACATCGAAAGGAAAAATGTCGAAAGGAAAAATGTCGAAAGCGAAAAATAAAAAAATAATCATGTCTCTAGTATACGGCGATTCTAATCACATTTAGTTCATTGTTTTTCCTTATGATTTTACTAGTGTAGAAGTTTAGCCAGTATTGATAAGGATGACTAACTATATTGATAAAAGTCAAATAAAAGAGTTGAACAAAGAATTATTATTTAGCTAAACTTGTACTGTCATGACTGAAGCTTTCGTAATTTTAACTGGTGCAATTCAAGCAAAATCTCCAGCTATTTCATTTATAAATTCAAATAAAGGAAAACCTCTACTAGTTTCCGATGATTATACTTTTAAATTGAATAAAGCAACAAAAACTACTAAGTATTGAATATGCACTATTAATGGTTGTGCAGCTAAAGTGCATACTGATTCAACTAATCTATTGATAAAAACTGTTGCAATCATAGTCATCTTCCAGAAAAAGAAAAACTTGAGGTTCGTGCAGTTCGTGAAATAATAACATTTTTTATTTTTTTTAATATTTTTCTGTGTTAACATTTCAACTTAATTTCATGCAATAAAACATGCACTATATTATTTACAACTCTCCAAAATATGAATTGACAATGTTTCATGTCAATATTATTTTTCGACATTTTTCCCTTCGATATTTTTTTCTTTCGACATTTTTCCTTTCGACATTTTTCCGTTCGACGTTATTCCTTTCGACATTTTTCCTCCTCCTTTTTCGACATTTTTCCTTTCGACATTATGACGGCCAACCATTCTCTTCAGGTCATCTTGAAAATCGATGCTTGAAATAGATTTCAAATACAATTCATACGAAGAAACCTTGCAAAGACTGATATCCTCTATGTCAACTCAAATTTTACTCATTGTGATATGTCTTATAATACAGATCAAAAAAGATGAAATAATGACTTGTGCCATTCGACCTTTCTTCTCGAGTTATATTCATTTGATTGAATTTTCTGTTCAACACAGGATATTATGAGAACAAATACCGTCACGAGGAAATTCCACTTAAAAATTTGTTCAATATCAGATCTCATTAGCATTAATAATTACATGCTGGAAGTTTCAGTTCAAATGAATGCTTCTCTTTCAAGGTAATAGGCTTTCAAGGATCCTCTACTTTCTCTTGAAAGCTTCAAAAATAGTTCATATTTTAGGTATTCCACATCTTAAGAAAAACTGATGTATTTGGCTGAAACTTCCAGCATTTAATAATGCTTATGAGGTCTGATATCGAAGAAATTTTTAAGTGGAATTTCCTCGTGACGATATTTTTTTCTCATAATCTCCTGTGTTGAACTGAAAATTCAATCAGATGAGTATAACTCGAGAAGAAAGGTCGAATGGCACGAATCATTATTTTTAGAGTTTCTCTCGGTATTATAAGACATATTAAAATGATTAAAATTTCAGTTTAAATGGTGAGTATCAGTTGATGATGTACTTTCGTAAGTAAAAAAAATTCATGGAGTAACCTATACCTTTTCTACATAGTTTGTGGAAATAGATTAGATAAATCACTCGTAATTCTTCTCGAGATATGTACTAGAGTAGTTCAATCAATCGATATGTTTCCAATTGGTTTTATGAGAAGTCCAAACTGAAAACATATTCTTGATCTTGTTCCCATTTACTATCGATAGAAGCAATAGTTCTTTTCTTTGTGTTTTTAGAGACAAAGAACTTCAAGCATTTGCGGATTTTTGGCGGCCGATTGTCATTCTAGACGGGTCATTATGGTAAGGAAAATATGCAGTAATATATGTATATTGTTTTTCTTTTGCACGTTTTTTGATTGTCAACAGGCAACGCTTTATGTATACACACAACTTAACAATAATCTTAGTAAATGAATCACTGACAAATTCATTGTTTTTGATGAATAATCATTTATCTCAATCACATAATCAACAACATTCAACTATATCATGTCGTGCAGCAAAAAATGATTTTGAAGCATTTCTATCTGAATATTTTTCTTTTGTTCTTCTTGACGGTCAAGCATATATTAAATTTCTTACGCGCGATAATGATCCTGTACCATATAGTTTCTTGTTATTACGTATTATGGGACAGCCTCCTCTACTCTATCTTAAATTTGCATTTCAAGCAAAAGCAACAACCGTAGAACGACATAAAGTAAAGCTAAGGAATTAAACGAACAGAAAACTTTTTTTAAATTTCATATTATTTTTGTATCTTTAGATCATTGAAGATTTTCGATGCAATCTTATTCGTATTCGTCCACGTTCGCGTATGAAATCGGGCAATCCCAATGAAAATAATCGTAAATTGCAAACATCGACACCAGTTTCATCTAATAATAGTCTACGATCATTACCATTGTCATCAATTTCGGGTCATTTACGATGCACTACACCGTGTTGTGTCGTTCTAAATAAAAATATCGAACGATTAATGCTCAAGTAATTCGTTTTAGTCAAATAGAATCGATGAATTTTATTTTTCCAACATTTATTTTTCTCTAGACCGGATCCATTCCCGTATGAATCACTGGGTATACAAAAACCAGACGATGATGATTTGCAACATAAAAATCGAACAGAATTCGATTCCAAACGACAAGCATTATCGAATTTTTTCTACATACGCACATTCATACGTTCGTTTGAAAGTATAAAACATTCGTCAAATATTCCTAAACGTATAGCGGATATTATTCTTGATACACTTATAAGGTTAAACATAAATGAATTTCTATTTTATCGATGTAAAAAAACGCATCAATTATTTTATATTTATATGTATTTAGACGAAGACTTCAAGAAGGTTTCCATTTTGTCGTAACACATAATAGTATTCATAATCTTGTTCTTGAAGTTAAAATGAATGTATGCATTTGATGACATTTATGAATCTACGTTCAAAGGACATATTGTTCTTTGTTTTAGACACCAAAAGATGAATATTCACAAGATATATTTCGATTGAACTCCGATGTCGATTTCTATCCCGATGATAGAACAAGAACATGTCTTATACAATATAGAATTTATCCAGTCGAATACGGTCGTTCAACTGAAACGTAAGAATACTTTGAGTCATATTTAAGATGTCCTTCATCAAAGACATCCTTGTAGTCTCTTCAAAATACTAGAAAACAAACATACGTAGATCATCGATTCTACTAAAGGTTATAGAACATTTTTCTGTACTTTATTCAGACATGTTCGGTTTGAAAATGGGACGATTTAAAACACAAGAAAAAGAAATATGTATTTTTGCGCGCTCAGATCGATAGTATATCGTAGAATAATCATAAATATTCTAACGAACTAATTCGATAACTAACGAAACCATTGGGTTAACTGTTCACATCTGCTGAAACTGATAAAATCGACCATTTATAATAATGTCATCTCGTTTCATTGACACTTCATTAAGAAACCGGTTTGTTCGATAACAAGTTTTACACTATGCAATATGTCCTTCTTTTTTTCTCATCAAACAAGTTAAACAAAGCAATTTTTCATTACAACTAATATAACTTGGAAAATATCTTTAAGAATTAGTTAACCTTATTATGATTCTTCGATATCGAAATCAAAAAAATGAAACGATAGATTATCTGAAATAAATCAATCATTATGAATTTGCATCAAAATGGTACATTCACAAATACGATGAACTTTGTCTAAGTTTAATGATCACAGACCATACACAAATGATTGTAGATCTAACATTAGAAACACAAATCAACTCAAATACTTCTACATCGAATTTTAACGTTTCCAACAATTATTATTATCTCACACAATAATGATTCGTTCATGAAGGCTATAATTAAATTTTTATCGAAATTAACGAATCCTTTGTTTTCTGAATCCATATCCAAAGAACAAGAAACAAAAATCTTTATCGATCGACCAATATTTAAATAAGACGAATAAAGAGACTACGACTAAAAATAATATCACCAGTACGCTATTGCTAATCTTTTAGATACTAGTACTTAAAAGAAAATGTCAACGTAAAGAAATGAAACAATATCGATGAAGTAGATATGTGCTTTGTTTTTATTATTCATGTGTTCAATTACAATGGAAGCAAACCTATTTTAACTAATACAATTGCTTTGAAACATTCTTTCTGATATAAAAGGAAGTGCACAAAAGTCATGCTTTGTTGATAGCAAGTATTTGACTTATGAATAAAATATTCGAACAAGATGATTTTTTGAGATTATGCTTCCAAGAACTACGAGAGATTCTTCGAGACATGAGCAACGATGCATTGTAATCAACTAGTATTTTGTATTTACTTTTTCATATCTAGAATGACGTTAGATAGAAAAAACAAATTCTATGAAAGTTCAAAAAGTAACTGAGAAGAAAACAAAGATTCACATTTATTGTCTTCATGAAAATATTGAACTTGATTGATAGAAGATAAATTTTTGTAATTGTCAAAAGCTTTACTTTATCCACTCAATGGATCCATTCGTTCTATCGAGAAAAAAAAACGAGTCCTACACACTAGAAAAAGAATTATAATCTTATCGTTATTACAATCTAAGAGAAAAACTAGTGACAAGCATGACAAGATGAATACTTCACATAGATCTAGAATCGATAACAAAATGATCATTTAACAATCACAATATTGTAAAATAATCTTGATGTTTTTACGACCTATACATTATATTTTCCTTGTTTACATACTACCACGAATATGTCTGTGTATTCAATCGAATTGAAAGTATTGTTCTTCTATATGATTACATTCAACTTAGAGATGTTAGAAAAATCTAATACTGAGACTCTTCATCAAAAGAATCATTTGATGTCGAAAATAACATATACTACTCGTACTTGATCAATACGAAAGAAATTCTGCATTTCATAGAATCTTAATCTGTATATCTCTCTACTGTAGTTGATTTTAAAATGAATGTTCAAACAATATTTTGAAAATTAAGTTATTAAAGAACGGCTTATGTAACGATGAGTAGTGGATATCTTTATCAAACCATCTCACAAAACTAAATGATTTAACAGAATTCGTTTGTTTTGTTTTTTCGTCTATTAGAAATGCGTCATATGATAATCGTGCGATCTCATTACGACGTTCATCAAGTATTTATTGTGATCAACCCACATGTTATTATTTTCTAACTCAATGTTGGGTTGAACCACAAGATGGTTTTGTTGACACTCATAGTCCTGAACTTGAATTTCTTAATCAATGTACTTACAAGCAGATTGTGGACAAGGTTAGCTTTGAAATTTATTCTTTTGTTCGTTTTGTTTTTAATAATTGAGTGGCATTATCGTTTCAAATGTATATCGATGTAAGCAGACAAATTTTCACAGATGATTTTTACACTTGAAACGAAAAACAAAATCGTAATGTTTCTTATAAAAGTCATCTTGAAAGCGAACATGTTCATAATCATCTCTATTGTGTTAAGCAGTTTTAATCAACATACACAAAGACAAGTCTATGTATGTTTACTTATTATGAAACGATGAATATGAAATATGAAAGTACTTGAAATGAAAAATTGATATGATTTATGATTCATCGATATACAACGTCTAAAGTTAATATGATGTAACTAAATATTTTTCATCTTAACTCATTAACAAAAGTGAATAAACAATAGAAAATTTTTATCTATTACGTATGTGAGAAATATTTTTCGTTATTCAAAACATCAAACATTAAAGATAGTCCATATCAATCGTTAATCATTGAATATATAAGAGGATTTCATGACAATTTATTGTTCTTTAATCAAAGTTTTGATTTTGGGAAAGACTTTTTTTCGACTACATCTACTGATCATGTCGGTTGCTTTCATTACATCATCAACATCATCATCATCATCGTGATTATCATTATTATCTAGGCGCTTTCATTTCTTGGGAGGATGAAAAGGTACCTGATCGTTTAAGCATAGGAACACTTGAGTTTCTACTTTTATCTTTCGTTTCTTGGATAAGACATTGTGTCGTCGAAGATTCTTTTTTGCTTTTAACTGTATGTCAACACAACGCAAACGGATAACAATGTTTGCATTAACAAAAAAAAAACGTAAAGAAGAATTTTTCGACCAATACGCATACCCGGCAAATATATTTGACTCTCTCCTCTTTTTTTTCTTCTCTTATCATCTCTTTTTGTTTCGTATATAAAATGAGCAGTTTACAACAAGCAAATTTTCATATATTCGTCTCTTCTTTTCGTCAAACATTCTTCACACAGCATATACAGATACTAATAGAAAATTTTCAATGCGCTTAGTTGTGTATGAGCTGGAAGATGGATTTCGCATAGATGTCTTCTGATGTCAGATCTATATTCTTCCAGCTCATATCAATAAGTCACTAGTCATCATCGATTGTTCTTAAAAATACATATATGTATATATATATATATATATATATATATATATATACACATATATGTATGTATGTATGTATGTATATATCGTAAGTCTCATTTTTTATTCTATTGCACGACCTTTGACTAAGCCGAGAGCTCAACTAAAATTCAAATTCAATCAGCTTATAATACTTAGTTGTTTTTTTTCCTCATATCATTACTATTGAGTAGTTCTGTTTTTTTTCAATTAGAATGATTCTTGTTCTTTTTTCGTATTCTTTCTACTTTCTCAAAGCATCGAGCAATACACAGTCTCGTTCTTATCATGACATCGTTCAGGGAGGAGTAATAGTAAATCAAATTCTAATTTTATATTGACGATGTATATATGTTATACGCACAATTTGTCTTTACTTTCCCTCCTTCGATGATCGAAAACGAGCAAGAAAAAGAAAGAGAAGAAAGAATCGAGCTCAGATTGAGTTTCTTCCACGCTCCACTCGAAATTCCCTCATCTTTCTTCATGTTATATGTGTAGTCAAATTTCGCTACAGAGCACGTTTTACGCGAGCATACATACATACGAACAGATTATCAACAGCTGTAAAGTTCAGGGAGAAAACAAAAGCACATCCAGACGAACGAAAAAACGAAGAAAAAAGTGGTAAATGAAGGCGGCAATGTATGTTACGACTCTTCCTTATTCTCTCTTCTTCTTTTTTTTTTGTTGATTACTCTTCATATTCTTGAGTGAGAACAACAGCCGTTTGTTCGTAAGTTTTAGCTTGATCATAGTAATGATTGAATAGAGTAAGCCTTATCGCGTGCGAATAGACCCATTTGTTGTTTTTTAGACTGACAATATTGTTATTTTTTCTCTTTATATCATATTATATTTACTACTACGTTTTTCGCTCTATATGTGTACTCGACTCGACTAAGTGGAGCAGTTCGTCTCACCCTGAACACCAGTAATTGGTGAGATTCAACTCCTCCACTTCTTTGCAGTCGTTGATATCACTTCTTTTTCCTGGTCTTTTTCTCACTGATGATAATGATGATGAATTTTAATGATGACTATGCAAAGGCAAACGGCTGTTCTTTAGTCAATCTACATTAATGGCTTCATCAATCTGACAAATGAAGAACAATACATATTTATTGTTACTATTACTAATACTCATATCAATCGAATTCATTTTAGTATCATGTCACATCAAACGAATCTTCATATATATATATATATATATATGCACATGTAGATACCAATCGAATGTCAAGAAATAAAATTTAATCAAAAATTTTCTTGTTTTTAAATTTTTTTCAAGAAATAAATATATTTATATGTATATGATGGGTTATTTTACTTTGTTGGAAATATTCAAGTGTTTCGAACAGCAAACTTTTCATTTGTCTCATTACAATAGACTAATCTACTAATACTTCTATTAAGAGAAGATAAATTTGACTTTGATTGGTATCTATCTCACGTACATACAATGGACAGATGATTGACAAGATTGATTGAAAGAGATACTCTATCGAAATGATTCAGTAAAAAGTATTATCAATGTCTTAAGTTTTGTTGAGTATCTCATTTTTTTAAACTCTTGCCTGATGAATATGTGAAGTATTTTAATCCTGATTAAATTATTCTAAATAAATACGTGTCTTGTTCAGTGCGTTGTTCATATTAACAAACAAGAAAAGAAAAAGAAAGAAAGAAAACTAACAACTATTATTCTAATCTAAAATCAATCGAAAACAATCAAACGTTTATACAACATATCAGATTAGACAATATCTAATTTAATAATACGTGTCATATTTAGATCGGTGAAGTTGATCGAGAATGTTTCAACACACTTGTTTCATTTTATTTTGTCAAATATTTACAAGAACGGAGTTTATCGTTAACAAGGTAGAACTTTTGATTTCTTTATATGAAACATATTTACGTTTATTGATCGACTTGTGTAGACCTATCCTACGTGCACCACGAGCAATAACGTCCGACATAATTCGAGTACCATTTATTCAAGATACTATTAATTTGATACGTCGTTCACATCAAACTCATTTTGATTGTTCTGGTTTCATTGATAGTAAGGAAGAGAAAACAAAACGAGAAGAATCTCATATTAAAAATTGATGAGTTATATCTGTTCTATTTAGATTATGATAGTATTAAACATGAGTATGTCAATAAAAATGGTATACTTCCATCACCAAGTCTTAATTCAACCTTACTTAGTGTGCTACGAGAACGTCTTTGTTCAAAAACATACGAAAGTAAACCACAATTGTTCAATGATACTAGTGATAGTCATAATGCATTTACACGTACATTACTATCACGAGCGGAAAATTCAAAAACTCATCGTTTACCACTTGGTTTACATAGTTTAAAATCAAGTCCATATTTACTTTATTTACTCAATTATAATGAACAACAACAAACAACGAAAGTATTGAGTGATCTTGAACATTATCTCATCGATATGTTATTTCCACATTGGGATTTTCTTGTTTGTACAGAAAATGATGAATTTGTTTATATGATACTATTACCAAAAACAGAACGTGATTTACTCTTATTAAATACAGATTTAAATATACTTATGCATGATCTTATTAGTCGTTATTCAATGAATCATATTGATAATGGGAAGTGTATTTATGATGATTGTCGTTGTGCCATGGATAGTTTATTAGATGAAGTCGAAGATAAGATTGGTAGTGAATCATTAATTTTTTTACCTGTAATGGAAAATCAATCGAATAAAGTTCATGAAGAACAAGCAAGTTCGTAAAAACCATGATGAAAACAAGCATTGCTGTTGCATAATTTTCAATTTTTGATTCTCGAAAATAGATTCTAGAAGTAGTATATCTCTGAGAATATGACATATATGATTAGAGAATGATTCTTATTGTCATTGAGATTCTATTCTATAGTTTTATATTACGGATCAATAAGAATTACATTGTCCTATTCTTATCATGAGAAATCAGAGATCGTAAAGTCGAGAAATTTTTATCCCATTGTAATAGTTAGAGAATAAAAACATAGAAATTTCTCCTTTACATCTCTGATGTAATTCTACACTACCATCGTAGTATTTTTCAAGTCTTGCAATTTCAGTAGCATCAAACATACTCATTATTTTTTTGTCGTCAAAATGTTTGCTTTTATTTTTGATATTCGATATTTTAAAATTGAGAATCTGAAACTTGTATTTCAACCTGATCATATTTTTTCTTTGACCAAATTTTTTTAATGGAAAATATCGTAACAGACGTATTCTATGATCCATCATATTCTGATAAAAATTTTCTCACATGTACGAAAAACAAAACAGCATCCCTTTACTATTTATTCAGAAAATCGAACACAAGGACAGATGTATTCATTGATGCCGTCGTGTCGATGTTTTCACTGTATTAATTTAAGAAAAAAATATTCATAAAAGATAGCTATTTGAAATGGTAAGCTAGTATCTCTAAAGAATTCTTCAAATTGTCGAAGCATATCGCATCTTTGACATAGGGAGAGATAAATTCAATCCATGATGATGCCATCATCTCCATGGCAGCAGCATCAGAAATAATAATAATATGTGTACTAATCATTCAGAAATATATGCCCAGAATTTCGAAAAGTTCGCGTACGAACGATGCTTCAGAAATTACGGCACGTGAAGATTGGCATCGATTTCAGAAAAATGAAGATACACTCTTTGTAAATTTAACAATAAGTTCGAAAAACGTTTTCTTTGTTTGAATACGATAAAAATACACTGTACGTAATGTTAACTAGCATAAAAATTATGCACAATATTCAAGTTTGAAGTCAAGTGCAAAACTAAACTGTTTATTCGTCATTCTATTGTTCTGTTTTCTGCCACTTTACTTTCATGTTGAATAACACAGTAATGAAAAGTTTTTATTATGTAGGCTTTAATCTTCTTAGTTATGTCATGTACAGAATTCTTGAATTAAACGAATAAAAATGAGATTCGAATTAAATTTCATTATAAAAATGATATTTTACTTTTAAGGTAAACATAGTCAACGACGTCGTCAACGTCGGGATACATTTACGTCAGCTGATTTATTAGTACCTTATGGTACACATACAATAGTCAATAATGGCAAAGTTACAGTATCTTCAACACCAATACCTATAAGTCACTCTTTATCTCAAAACGTTTATCATGCATCATCGCAACCAGTGGTCACTGGCTATCGCCGTATATATTCTCCATTAACCATCGATACAACTAACATATCACACCTTGACCCCTCACATCGTCGTTATTCAGCATCAGCTGTTGCATCTCCGCCGGTTAATTATCATAATCTTCATGTTACACCTGCATTGAATCTTATTCCACCGTCACCGCATGAAACTTTAATGCGTGATACTCGGAAAAAATTGACTCATTATCAATGGCGTATACCAATATTTTTATATGGTTGTAATAAATTACGTTTAGCATCATCGTTGTTATTATCTAATGAACAACAATTAAGAAATCTTTGCTCGGATACTTATATTGACTATTCAAAAGATGATAATGAATCAGCAAACGAACTTTCATCGGCAGTTCCAAACGGATTACAAAATATAAAACCTCGAAAACGAGGTAAGCCCAAAACAAAGCAACATATTGGTTTAAATCTTATTTTTGACAACTATCTGAATATGAATTACCTAGTATGGTGAGAAATAGTCGGGAACTCAGCAGTTTCATTTGGTGGAGAAAATCATGTATCGATTCAATTAAAATTTTATTGAGAGGAAACCTGGAAATAGTATGAGAGAGAATATTTCATAGATTTAACATCTATAGAAGATCGGTGATTAATACATATAATTATATAATATTCAAAACTTTTTCAGTTAACCATGAATCAAACGAAAACGAGAATGAAAAACATGGCATTCTTCTAAACTTGTGATCTTTAGGAAAAGCTAGGATCTAAAAAATGATGATATGTTTATTCACGATAAAAACTACAATCGAAATTAATTTTTCGATATCGATAGAGAAGAAAACATTGATGCAATAATTAAAACACAAATAAATAGAAATGAATAGTATATCTGATGACAACATGAAAAAAAAAATATAAGTTTATAAATTTTTTTCTCAAAATCCACATAACAATCCGAGTTCATTGTGACATAAACCTATCATTGTGTAATCTGTTGCCTTAATTCGACATTCGTACTGTAGAATAATTTAACTACTGTCCTAAGAGATCAATGCTGACATTAGTTAAATAAAATATTAGAATGAAAGCTTATCAATTTCTACTATGTATTCTAATTTAATTTATTGTGTAATTCAAAAAGTCGAAAAAAAAATTCTTGAAAGTTATTATGAAGTAGATGAAGTTAAACAATCATATGGATTGAATCAAAAGAAAAACAAAATGTGTCATTACTGATCAAGAGCTCACTAGATAAATATTAAGCCGGGAAATTTTCAACATAGTAAAATTGTATCTTCTGAAAAACATATCACCCTGATAAAACATTAGATACAAAGAAGCAAACAAGCATTTAGTTGTTTCCTGTACTATAGACTTTTCGATTTTACTTAGAGTATGACCATGTGCTTTACAGATCGCCTATAATTACATCCTATTGAGTGAAAATTTACAATGCCTGAACTTTATCGAATTCTAAATGATGAATAAATGAACATTTCTGTTTTATTAGATAATTCTCGTCGACATGATGACGATACATTATTTCCACATGAAAAATTTCTTGAAGAAATGCGTGATTCTCTTGATTATGCTTTTGCAACAGGTAAAAATCTTCGTTCATTATTATTTTATGATGATTTATTTTTTGTTTTGTTGCAGCATTTTATAAGAATTGTTTACTTAATCTATCAACAAATCGTTCTGATGTTGAATATGCACTAAGCACAATTTATCATGAGCATTGGGAAAATATCGATTTAACACAATTTCTCAAAGCTATGTGTTCACATTTATCAGATGATCCAGAAAAGTAAAAATACAGCTTATAATTTGTGAGACAAGATTAGGGATGTAACAATACCATTTTGCAGACACCTAAAAATTGCCAATTTTCATAATGAAGATCTACCAATACCAACCAATACCTTGTGTCAGTCATAATCAACGAACTTAGCTCTATCTGATAGAAGAATATAAAATACCAATACCAGCAGAAAAGATCTCCAGTATTGGTGAAAATTACCGTTTTTTTTAACTTTTTTAACAATACTCACCAATACTGGGGATCTTTTCTGTTGGTATTGGTATTTTATATTCTTCTATCAGATAGAGCTAAGTTCGTTGGTTGTAAGTGAGACAAGGTATTGGTTGGTATTGGTAGATTTCCAACATGAAAATTGGTAATCTTTAGGTGTCTGCAAATGGTATTGTTACACCCCTAGACAAGAGTACAAATCAACATTTTCTTTTTAAGATCATTTGAACCTGGCACTGTTTGTGAGCCAACAACAAAAAATATTAATGATTATTTAAAGGATAAATTTCTCGAAATAATAAATCGATATTTTCATCGCGTCGGCGACGGTTCAGAGTATTTTTATTTTTGTACTGATGAAGAACGTACACGAGAAAGTCGTAATTCAATAGAAATAGAAGACCGTGTAACATCTAATAATAATAATCATAATAATAATAATAATGGTAACGAATTACAATCAACAACAGGGCCATATAAATTTGATGATACAAACGGATATGATCATGGCAGTGATCCTGATGATGATCATGATAGTAATGGAACTGTTCATATACATGATAACAATGATGATGAAGATCCTGAATTACAATTAACAACAAATCGTCGTCGTTCAGATGTATCATCAAGTTCAATGTCCAATCGTTCGAGAGAATTAGCTGTACGAGGTGAAATTTTACCATTATTTATACTTTTCGATTGCCAATGGAAGGCAAAACAACATGATAGTAATAAGCCTGTAACAGATATTCCACTTTGTATAAGTAAGTAAAATAGAAACAAAAGTATCGGAACATCGAATTTATTGTGTTCCGTTCAGGTAAATTAATTACTGCTGACAATGACACAAAAATAGATTATGATAGTTTACGTGTTTCATTTGATTTTATTTGTTTAACAATTGGTCGTGATGATAATGATTCGCAAGGTGCTAGTGTTGGCATGATTTCAATGAATACGCCAACATTCAATCATCAATCGTTAGCATCGAAAAGAGTGCAAGAAATAAATATCATCGATGCAATTGAAAATACGAGTACTTGTACAGGTACAACAATGGGTGGTGAATTGAATAAGTGAGATATTTAAAGATGAAACATTACGAAATATTTTATTTACATAATAAAATTTCTGCTTCTATTTTTTTTTAGGAACCCACTAGATAAACTTCGATTGTCGGATGCGCAAAAACATGCGATTTCAACATGTCGACGAGAGGTTTGTAATTTCTGATACCTAATCGATTGAATAAGAATATGAACGAATGAAATGAAATTGAAATCCCACTGATTTGTACAGAAGTTTACCGAGAGCTTCTCTAAACATGTAATAAAGATGATACTTGAGTAAATTAATTTCAAAATTTTCAAATCCAATTAGAGCTTGCTGAAAATATTGAATCGACATGAGGTACTATTTTTTTTTCATTTTCGCTTATTTTTGATAAATGATACTTCGTATATGTTTCTTAACTGAATAGAGTGTAGGCTTAAACACTAACTTGTCTGAATGATTCAAATAACATTTATTCGAAGAATACAATTGAGTTTTACTTTTGAATTATGTTGAATACAAGCATTTCTTCTATTTCGAATAGATTGTTGCTGAGAAAAAATATTAACAATCTGTGTTGTTTTTAGATCGAATGGCTTTTACGTGATGAACAACTTTCAACATATTTCTCTCGTCGTACTCTCGATAGAAAATTTATTGAAAGTGTTATTGACCATGTTCAAAGTTCAGTTCATATTAACAAATCTAATTGTATTTGTCGCTCTATCGATCTGATGTTTGTACTTGGTATTGATAAATCTATTGATCCATTTCTTAAAGTAAGATATTATTCATTCGAAAAACAAACGCAGAGAGAGAGAGACACACACATACACACACTGACATGCTTTATTTTTATTCGTCGTAACTTAGGAATTAGGAAATATTCGTATTCGAGATAAATATATTTTAACAAAATGTGGAAGTTATTGTATTTTATTGGAACCGAATAATGAATCTATGGATGACATTCCTCGAAAACGTAAACCAGGTTAATTCTTTCTTATTCAATGACATTAATAAAATTCATCTAATTTTATTTTTCATTCGTTGAAAAGTTTTATCGGCTACTTCACTAGACGATCGATCATCAACAAATATGGAAGAGAGTTCAATATCAGAAAGTTCTATACTTGATGATGATGATGATGAAAGAAAATCTAGTGAAGATGAACTCGAAGATTATGTAAAACCAACATTTTGGCTATTCATTGAACGAAAAAAGAAAACATCATCGCAAGTTGATTTACTGGAAATTAAATTCTATCTTTATTGCGGGTAATAAAATATGTTCTTTGCATAAATGCAAATATCAATGTATGCATCTAGAATATGTATCCTTAAATGTATTTTTGTAGAAAATTTCGATGTATTGTTATATACACGTCGTTTCTGAAAATTGACTACTGAATTCTGAAGAAGATACTAAATTTTAAAAGTAACATGAGTAAATGAATATCAAAAATACTCAGACAACAACTATCCTAAAATCATATCATTGGAATAAAAGTAACTTCATTTGAATGAATAACATATTTACCTTGAAAAAGCACACCTCAACTTTCAAGGACTTTTCATTTACTGCTGTTCATAAAAATGAGATACGAGAAGAATACAGTAACTAATTATGTAACGAGAGAGAGCTCTAAGCAAAGATAAGGATTAGCAAATTTTCATGGTTCAATCATTTTTTTCTTTTTTTCAAAAGAAACGAGTTTTAAGAGCCAATAAAAAATGAAGATCAGAAACTTAAGTTTACAGTGCTTTTATTGCAATAAAGAATAATTATCTACTCCGTTTTACAATCCAAGTAATGTGTCAATTTTTTTCCGAAAAAAATTTCCGAAAAGTTTCATATTTCAGTAAGGGTTTATAAAAATTTCTTTCCAAAAATTAAAATTTTTGATCGTCATATTCGTTTACACAACGTTTGTTCAAGTGCATTGTAAAAATTTGATATAACAAAACTGACAACTAAGGATACTTGTTCTGATGCTAGTTAGTATGACTAAATTTGTTTTTGCACAAGTATATTCTGTTTTATTTAATACCTGTAGATCATCGTCTGATGTAACACGAAATTCTTGTGAACCTCAAGCAATATTAGAAGAATTGATTAATGAATTTAATCGTCTATGTCGTATAATTAATCAGGTTTGAATTCAAAGTCAATTTCGTAGTTTTTCGTAACTGTACGTTCATTACATTTTGGATAGAAATTATTATTGAGTGATTTATCAGCAACTTCTTCATGTAATTCATTATTGGTGCCACCAAGTGAAAGTGATGACGCGAGTGTTGAAGCTGATACACCAGTTTTAACAGCTAATTTAAGTATACTGCCTGGCACAGTAAGATTTTACTTTCATCTATTCTAAAAATTTAATGTCATTGAATTAAGTTTGCTTGTGATGAACTATGGAGACATTCATTTCCACTTCATTTTCGTCTTCGTCCGCATCTTCATTCAGCATTAAGTACAAAGCCATCATCGGGCTATCATCCTGGTATGATGAAGAATTTATTTTCATTTGAACACAAAATTAGACAAACAAAAAAACTTGTTCTATTCTTTTGATAATTTCAGGTTCACTTATACGCGAATTAACGACACATTTTAGTTCATTCGTTGTTCATAATAGAAAAAATCTATTTGTTTACAATGGAGCTAGTAATCATTATTATATGAGATTTCGAGAAGATACTCTACCACCAACAGCACCTTCTTTTGTCGATGATTCATTACTATTGAGTGAAAGTAATACTACATTTGTTGGACCGCCATCACCACAAGTAACTCATTCAAATTATTCAACATTCAATAGTGCTCTGAAAAATCGTCAACGACATGATTCAGTAAGTTTCAACGAGATTTTTAACTGTTATATTTAAGTCATCAATACTTATGATCGACATAATAGAAAACAGAATGAAAAGTATTTTCGAGAAGTTCAAAGCTTCTCAAAACTTTCGAATAGAATAAAATATAAGAGTTTCTAATATCTAAAGCATTCAAGAGTCTAATATATGAATATATATATATATATTTGGTAGTATTGTGATTAAAACACTCGACTTGCACATTCGCACATATCATTCGAAAAAATCAATAATGAATTGATTTTTCGAAGGAATACTAATCATTTTGTTATAAATGCACGTGAACAAACTTAACAGAAAAGATAAACCAAGACATTTTTTCGATTAGATATAATGGATGATTGTTTGAGGTTCATCAGTCATTTCATACAGAGATATGCTCTTACGATAGGTAGTTGTGTAAAAAAAGAAACCATCAGAAATCTACACTAAACTTTGGCATTAGAATGGATAAACATGTCGGAACTATTTTGCAAGGAGACTCATGGTTTCCTATTATTCACATGGATTGTTATTTATAAGAGCTTAATAGTAATACAGCAAAATGCGATTCGCTTGTTGTTCAATAATGAAAAATAGACACATGCTTTATTATTGTTAACGCATCTTCTATAATGACTATTTAACGAATCAAAATTAATGCTGCACACTTTTCCAATCGACAACGTGCTGCTCTACTTGATTATTGCACTAGGCTGTTTCTCCATGATGATTCTTATGTCAATACAGTAAAGAAGTTTTTCTCGTGAGCAATCATGTATAGATCCTATTGAATAAACAAATAAGAATCTCGACTATTTTCTAATCGATTGATTAATATTTTACATTTAATCTATACTAGGGTACATTTTGTATTCATGTCATACTGTACGGATTAAAATCTGCTAGTAAGTTTTAATTATTTTCTTAGCTTTTTTTTTTAAATAAATATTTTCTTCTTAATCAGCTACTGATCCGAAGTATGAAAGTGTAAAAAGTATGCTTGTTCAATCGGTTACAACTCGACTAGAAGAAGAAGTCGTGAGAGAACTTGTCAATGCCTTATATCATTATGCTATGACACGTTTAAATCCTGATGATGTGACTGTAAGTATTCGATTGATTTAATTGATCGGATTAAAATTTAAAAAAAAAATACTATTATCTTTCTACTAGTTCATTCGACCGATCGATAGCGAACCGAAACATACGTTTGAATACAAAATCTCACCATTAATTAATACAAATGTATTTTTGTACTATTTTCGACGTTATGTTAAAACAACTCAATTTCATCAGCCCCTTCTTCTACCTGTGCTTGCTAAAGATATTAAAGTAAGAAGAAACAATAAAGGCGACTGAACTTATTTCTACTTTTTGTTCTAAATTTTTTCTTAACAAGGAAATCGTTAAAGATTATCATGGTCAGACATTAATTGTTTATAATCGTTCATATAGTCATAATGTTCCTCGGCCAGGTAATTCTGTTGAATCAAAGAAAAAATAAAATTTCAATTTCAATTTTCTCTCTCGTTTTAGGACTGGCCTGGATTGAATTACATGTATTGAATCCTAACAATCGTCCAAGTCCTATATCATCAGAAGATTTATCGGATGAATTAACGATCAAATCACTTATCGATTTTATACATATTGTCGAACGAAAAGTTCCTTCGTCGCCAACAATAGCAGAAGGAGATAGTAAGTTGAATTTAATTGATAGTATTTTTTCTTTGTGAACAAATTAATTGACTTGTTTTTATTAGATCTATCTGAAAATATTCTTCGTTGTCATGTTTGGGCACGTGGAAGTCAATCGGAAATCGAACCAACAGCCGTGTCAAATACATTATTACAAGCATTTACATTTGCACTGGCTGACTATGTTACTGAATATAAACTTTTACCAACACTTTACAATAATCAAAGACGTGGATCGTTCGAACCACCACCATCACCACGTTCAATGAATGCAGTTAAATGCATGGATGAATCAAGTACGTGATTCTTTTTTTTTGTGAAATACGATTTTTTGACCTAATGTACAGATTTGAAAGCCCTGGTTCGTTTTTTCGATGAATATAAATTCAGTTGAATTCATTCAGTTTCTTGATTGTTTATCGATAACATTTCCCGATAGTAATATATGACGTACATAGTTACTTATCGCAGTTCTGTACGATTAAATCAAAGCTTAGTGAAGTAATGTATATATCTTTAATATAAGATCGAATAAATCTTTATATTTTTCTCTTGAGCAACTATCATTGAATTATGTCTTATACATTAATTTCGATAGTAACGATGATAATTATTCGATTTTCAGAATTTGTATTGGATTTTGTTCTTGATCGAAATATACAAACTGCACATACGTATGGCGTCGATACGGTTTCAACGATGCCTCCAGTACAATCTAGACGTGTAAGTTAAAATGATTGATTATATTTACTTATATAATAATAACTTTTGATGAGACATTATTTTATGCAATTTATGAGAATTTCTTAAGTTGAAACGAAACAAAATATATTATTCTAGCATTCGACAAATAGTACTGGTGGAATATATAACATTCATACTAAAGTGAACAAACCAATTGGTTCACATTCGCCTGTCAAATTACAGGTCTATCCCTATATATTTCTTTTTTTTCACTAACAACTAGATGCATACATATATATATATGTATATTTTTGATATCTATTTGCTTTGGGATTTGTTTGTCTTTGGCTAACTAGACAAACAATGATTTTATTTAAATACCAACCAACAACAACTCAACTCTTTTTTCTCACCTTATCTATTACTTTGCTTTGTTTCTCTTTATTGGAAAATGATTTTTATTGTATTAATATTCATTCTCAATAGTTTTTGTTCTTATTTTTAATAGCGTCAAGAATCAATTCAAAGTTCAATGTTAAGTAGCTCATCAATGGATGAACCGCAATCACTTACAGTTGAACATGCAAATCGTTTAACAAAATGGTTTCAACATTTAAATACTAATTGTAAGATTATTGTCTATGTATTCTTTTGTCATGATAACGAATCTAATTTTCAGATCAATCACTTCCGTCGGTTGCATGTTGTTCTTTTACATTAACAAATCGGATCCTTCTCATGGATACTCTACATCATTTTACATTCTGGGTGAGCCAACAAAGAATTAGTCCATACAAAGAGGAATCATTACATGGAGTTATATTTCGTTGCAATCAAGAACAAACATTATATTTGCCAGTGCCATCGCTAGATCAAATGGTATGAAATTAAAATATTTATTTGTTAAAATTCAGAATTCATCATAAACATTGAAGACATATGTTTCTTGTCATATGAGATAAAGTCAATTTTTTTAATGAGGATACACGAACTTAAACGAGTGCATTGAAACATACTGTGTGAAATTTTACATGTCTGTAGAATGTGTTAGAATGATGATAAAGAAAATCATTCAAAAATAGATAGCATAAAAATGATTGAATCCTGCCCCCCTCCTTCACTAGAATATAAATCCAAGACCTTCTATTGCGGAAATTTAAATTGCTCGTCCATAGGAGACCTTCTATTGTCGGCTAATTTCTTTTGCTTGTGATATAATACTAACATTTGTCTTTTAAAAAACGAGATCGAATGAATCATTTTGCTTGTTTTTAGCCACGACGTATTCCTGGTGATAAACTTGATCTTATCGTATTATATCAAAATACAAAATCGAATAATGATATAGTTATTGAAAGTACTGAACCGTCACCTCAACAAGAAGCTAGTGATGCAAGTTAGTGAAAATAAATCATTAGCGTATCAAATAAACTATAAAAAATGAAACATATTTTTATGTATTCTTCTAGTGGCATTAGCAAATAGTTCTGATATTCCTAAACAAATATTTTTATGCATTGTTGCCAATGATAATAAAGTCAGAAAGAAAAATAAATATGTACTTATAAACAAATAATTTATTGTTTATTTTATATTTAGTTAACGATGATATTGTACAATGCACCTGATGAATTGTCTAAATTATTAACAAATCAGTTTTTGACTTTAGTTAATTGGTCGAATGAACGTTTAAATGTTTTAAATAGAATTGTTTCACAAAAAATGGGTCTATTTCGTTACCGATCAATTCATCAAGATCAACATACAGATTATAATCGTCATCATTTACAACATGGATCAACTAATAAAGTGTGTTTATTGTCTTCAAAACTAAACTATTACTCTATATTTCTTTCTCTTTATTTTTTGCTTGTTGTTTCTCAGCATTCTCTCAAAGGGAGTCATTTCGATATTGAACAGTTAGTTAAAGAGGCTCTACCACAAAAGTCAAAACATAATTTTCCGACATGGAATATCGACTTACTCTATTGCAATTTAGTCGGTTCATATCCATCATTATCGAATGATTCAAGTCAAGATCTTATTCAAAGACATGGAACCCAGTTACTTCAACTAAGAGAAAATAAAAAAATTTGTACGTACGATTTTATCCAAATGTATTCTTGTAGTTGCGCGAAAAGAATTCTATGATGATTGCAGGGACAATAATAAGATATGAGAAAGTCATTAGAAATGTTTTCGATACTTTGCTTTTGTTCAAGTCAGAGATAGTATATGTTTTGTTTTAGTCAAAGAAAATGTTGATTTAGGTTGAATTGATTTAACTTTTCCTGGATACTTTTCTAATTTTATTTCAATGAAACTTGAAAATAATATTTTAAACACATTCAATCCTTGTCGTTACTGATGAAAAGATCAGTTTATAACTCTGTTTATCCCATATTTGTCCTATTGTTAAATTAAAGTGAGAAAAGCATATCAGTAATATAGTACAATGATAGATCTCATATCAATTGAGAAATATAATTTACAAAATTTTTCTTGTCACCGACTAAACGGTTATCACACGAAATTTAAGTTCTCTAGAACACGAAGACCTTGATAAATCTAGTAAACATTGTTGTCTATTTATACAATTATTTCTGTAAGAACTAATTACAAACCATCTGAAAATGAAAATACTTGATTTAACTGTCAAATAAAATAAAATTTTCCTACTCCAACAATAGATCGTACATGAAGAAAAAAAAATGTCTTTTCTATCGTAATTTTCATGAAAAATGTTTTCTTAATAGAACTCGGCGGTGTTTAAAAGCATTCATGTTTTATCTAAACTTGTAGTCGTTAGATAGATACGAATTCAGACTATATGATGACTACCAACAATATCTCCTAATTAATCCAAATATCCTATGTGCCTTCAATATACAATGATTTGAATAAATTTGTTTGAACATTTTTTTTTCCTTAAAAAATATCTAGATATGGAGCGATGTACAAAACTAGAAGAAACTTGTGTAAATTGGCTGCAACGACCAAAATTATTGATTGGAGTTAGTTGAAGAAAAAACGCAAATATTTTCTTATCTATTCATTCAACACTTTTTTCTTTTATTTTCTATCATAAAGGATGATTTGTTAACTCAAATGAAAAATCGCTCCAAATTATTAACTATTTCTGTTGCACCTTTACTTTACTCTCGGATTGCTCGACAATTTTTTCAAAATAATTCAACATTACGTGCAACAAATACACTTTGTTTGGTGAGCGCAATCATTCAATTGATATTTTCGTTGTGCTACTATCGTTTGCTCTTTTTCTTGATAATTTTCTTTTGGAAAAGCTATGTAGTTATTCTTTTCTACGATAATTTCAGCTTATTTTGTAAACTTTCTCGAATGCCACATGTTTATGTGAATGTGTCTGCTTTCAGGGTGCTCCGACACCAGCAACCACATCAACATCGTTAGAAGTTTCGCCGGCCAATCGGATGGCCAGTAAACGAAAATCTGTTGCCATTCCAGTCGATCTTGCTTTTCGCCGATTTATACAATCGGCAGATGAGGTTTCTTTATTTTTTCACGTATTGCCGCTACTCGTGTGTCCCTTCTCGTACTTTATGTACATATACATGCACATTTATATAGATATAGATATACATATATAATAGAATAGATATCATACACGATTTATACTCTTTTTATGGTTAAAATTCACTTTTCTTGTGATGTTGCTATATCGTAATATCCCATTTTCTTCGGTGACTGGTGTGGACTACTAACTCATATGTATTATAGTATTTAATATACTTCTATCCGCTTTGTTTTTCTTATTGCATCTTTTTCCATATACCTCTATTGATATGTAGCTGTAATATACGTACCGATATTAAGTAGGGAAAATGTCCTGATTATTCGTACTTCAGCCAGTGCTTTTCGAACGCTTGATATAGATTATAGATTTAATAGTTGTTTGTTCAATAGCGTTTGCACTGTTTTTTTCTCATACACATGTGTGTATAGTCTTTAAAATAATTGCATTATTAACATCACTATTCGTTCGTGAGAATATCTTAGAAAACCATATATCTTATTGAAAGCTGCTATAAAAGCTAATTTTATACTAAAAATAATAACACAATCAATTTGTTGACTCTTATTTTTATATAATTTTGTTTAGAACGATTTTCAAAGCTCTCAAAATCAATCAGCACGCTTCGATGCAATTCGTTCGAATAATATTGAACAACAGTATGCTCAAATAGTTGGTTCATGTCTTGATCAACTCTCTTCGTATTTGCAAACATCATATAAATTTCATCCAATAAGTATAAAATTAAATACTCGAAAGTAACAAATTAAAATTTCAAGTTCTTTATAAAACTATCATTATTTAATCTATGTTTTAGAATCGCTCGTTCATCACATGTGCAATCAACAGTTGAACATAATTTTCAATGTGGAGATACAGATCGACGTTGTACTTTACTTGTCGAATTATCATCATTAAATAACGTTCAAATCGTTGTACGTTTTCTTCAATATGATATAATTAAAACAAATAACAATAGTCAGCCACTCCCTGAAAGTAGTTGTCAAAAAGTATGTAGAACAAAAGTCCTGCCTTTCGACAAATGAGAACAATAACGTGTCATTGTTTGTTTTCTTTTCTTTTTGTCTATAAAATTAGAATCCTGATGGTTCATTTTCGACAATTGAACAAATTGAACTTGATGCATTTGTTTATGACTTTCATCTTCAAACAATAATTCGTTATCAAACCAATGCAAATGATTCTCAATTATTTCCAGCGGAGTTTTCAGTTATTGGATTTTTACAAGATTTCATTGAATACTATCCGAATGCACCAATCGGATCGAAAACAGCTCTATTCAAAAGTAAATTTTATCGTATTTTATTTCATGTTAAAGATTGTTGGAATGATAGAAAAAACAAAGAAAAAACAAACTTGTCGTTTTTTTTTTGTAGCCGTTATTCATCATCAAATTGATATAACAAAACGTGCAGCTGATGTTTGTTTATTTAAATATGTACTTGAACATGCAGCTCAATATAATATTCAAATTTTAAAACGAAATTCTGTAAGTTGATTGATTAAAATGCATCAAAGATATTCTATAGAGAATAGTATTGATGTAATTTCAATTAAGTTCGATTCGTTTCTTTTTCCATACTCGGTAGATGTAGAGATTCGTGTTAAAATATTGAATAAGAATTTCATTTCATTTCATTACATGAGAAACCTTTAAAATGCATCAATAACTTATTAAAGTTGTGCATGAATAGAATTCTATTATCAAGTTGTTTAAAAACTGAAGTAAAAACAAGATGCAGTGCTATAATCATCTGGAGAAAAATGAAATTTTAAGTCGAAGCCTAACTGTATTTATTGAAAATTCAATATTGTGTTGATTCGATTCATTTGAATCTTCAGAAATGATATTCATGTTTTTGTCTTTAAGTAGAAAGAATTTTTTCAAACTTGGATATCAGTTTTGAATAAATGATATTTTGAAAAAGTAATTTTCTAGTAGTAGTACTAAGCTAGCATCTCTATTTATAAGGGGCATGATCGATGGACCACGATGATTAATTGAATATCAAAGATTTCCAATATAATTCACTCGTAAAAAATGAAAATATGTATCTTGTTTTGCGTTAAGTCTATCATAAAAAGGTTGCTTAGAATTCTATGAAAATTTAAACGAAGAGTTAAGCATTGTATGTGTTAGTAACAGCATGTTCATTTTTCAACACTCTTCATGTTAATTGAGAAAACGTCATGAAGACATTTTACTAAAGATCATTGTCATCTGTAAGATTATATGAAACAACTTATTCACCATTAAAGAACGAGTATTTGAGAAATTCGAAGATTCAATACGAATTTATTCTTCGATTGATTCTTATATTTGAAAACGACTGAGCAAACGAATTAAGAAGGAACCATCAAATTTAGTCATGAATTCTAAAATTGTCCAAATTTAGTTGCACTGCTAACGAATGCTTAGTGTTCTTCATGGGTTAGAGACGCATAAAACATGTTTACATGTGTTCCTGAATTTTGTATAATAAATTCCTGGAAATTTCAGTTTTTGATTTTTTTAGTAAGATTTTAGAAATGTTGACTGACTGTAACGAATTTTTTCTAAATAAATTATGTATTTCTAACTATATCTTGATGTTCATCGTGGATTTGAGAAGAAATTAAAATTGCCCTAGCCATTTTTGCATTTTACGAGAGTATGTTCGTTGCAAAAGCTCATTTCTGGTGAGTTAACACGTTTGAAAATTGCATAACTTATCAATGAGTTTCTCTGAGGTTTTCTTCCGCTCTTTGAGAGTCTTTCAGGTCTTTAATCTAAATAATTGAAAAAGAGAAAACTAATACCTATGATGTTTTCTCCTTTAAAATAAATGCTAACAAGCCGTGAATTAACTCTCCATGCATTAGTAATAGGAACAATGTAGACTTAGGATTCTTCACTCTTTCAAAAATAATACAACATGAATCTAGTTTTCCAATCGTACGATTTGATTTTCTCATAAACGGATATAGTATGTTGTATGTAATACTTTTTTAGGACGAGTATCTATTCGATTGTGAAAACAAAGATATTTACTGGATGGCTGCTCGAACAGCGCCATCATCAAATTCTGAATTGGCTATTGTTATGTATATTATTTATACAAATTTAACACCGAAAGTACAAAGCTCATCGACTGCGTCTGCACCATCTTTAAACAAGATTCCGATTCCGATACCTACGAGCAGTAATCATCGTATTGCAAATAGTGTAAAGACGAGCACGAACAATAGTCAAATGAGAGAGCGGGCATCAACAATTCTGTCACCATCCATGAAAACTAATCTTGTTATACCAGTTCGATCAAGTTCATTTAGTTCAGAATATAGTGTTGGTAATAATATACCGATCGAACGAAATGTTGAATTTTTCAAGTAAGAATTATGAATTGTAATCAACGAATTGCCAATAAAATACATCATTGTGTTTAAGATCCAAATTAATATCCATATTAACTAAAGCATCTGCATCACATCATCGTGAAAGTCTATGGAGCAGATTAATTCCCGCTCGAATGGATAGTTCTGGCAATGGACGGCAAGAAGTAACTATTCATTTTTACATACTTAAATAAATTTTTACGGTTCTTTGTTTTTCAAAGATTATACCAATACATACGAATGAATTTCAAACATTATTAGATTCATGTATTGGCGAGGAAACAATCGAATTAAAAACTGTAAACACCTTATTACAACGAGTATTTGCTAATAAAGAGCAATTAGATCGATTACATCGGTTCATACGTTCACGATACGGTTCACAATTTCATCTGTTTCATTCATCAACAATTAACTATCTAGTGAGAAAAGAAAAATAATTTTTACGAATGAAAATATTTAGTTAATAATCATGTCAATGAGGCACTTCTTCTTACCATTGAGTTTTTATCGTCGTCTGACGAATGCGAAGTGAAAAAACCAAACGAGTGAAATTTATTTTGCAGCTCTCTTAATTTAGATAGACAATCGATTTTAAAATCCTTGTCATCATGCTAAATTTGTTGCTACAGAGAACTTTAGAATTCAGTCAAGTCTTGTAGTCTCTATTCAAGAATTTATTTTTGTATCGAATATTGTCTTAAGATTTACAGTTCATTTGCTTCAAAATATCGAATCAACTGACTAAACATTGTAGTTTTTGCTACCGTCAACAGTTTTATTTTTCCAATAGTTTTGAGAATCAATAATTGCCTCAAGTATTTCTTGCATAGATTAACGTGGCTAAATCATACATTGATTTTCAACTGTATTCTAAAATTGATTCAGAGAAGTAGTTTAGTTGCGATTAAGACTTGACTAACACATATATCAATTGACTAAACAAACAGAAATATAAAAAAAACACTTTTTTCGCATATCGACTTGAAACTTATCACTTATTCAAAGTTCAATTAGACTAGTGTTACAACAAAACCCTTGTGTGATGAGGCGCACTAGCAAAATACAAACCTATTTCTTTCGCTTGTGACTACATTATGAATTGTTTGAAAGCTTCATATGTTCAATAGATATTGTTAGCGATTTCTAAATATATTATGTGAACATTAATCTAGTTGCATTGAACTGTACTACCGAATTTGAGATGGAACGATGAATTGGCGAAAAAACTCTCAGAAATCTAGATAATCGGTATTACATGAAATCCTATCATGATAGTAAATAGTCTAGTTTTTTCAGAACATGTTGAAAGATTATGTTTGACAGCTTTCCGAACAGACAATGAACAACATTTATTGACTGAGCATAAAAATGTCGTCAATGCACCAGTTTTCACATGATTACTTAATCTTTAATCACGTATTATGAATCTGAGAATTAGTTGAACAATAACTTTGAGCATACGTTGCATTTATACAACAACAAAAAATAAATCATAGCCTGGCAAGGTTCAGATAGATTTAAAGATATTTGAAAAACATGATTAGAATAGTCACTGAGTCTCATGTTCACTCGTAGTTTTATTTGTCGAACACTTTGGAACATTTTCTGTTGTACAAATTCTCTATTTACAAATAAATAAGATAAATCGTATAAATATTTTCTTTGTTTTCAGGTCATATTTAAATGCATAGCTCCACAACAATGTGATGCATTCCTTGTTCTTGTTTATCGATCGGATCAGAATACTCTAGTACGTGAAATAAAATACTATTCAGATAATTCATTGATAGTGTTCTATTTTATTTCTTCTTTAGAAATCTTATTTAGTCAAACATAGGAATGATATCGATTGTTCAACATTTATCCAAACTTTTACACAAAGAATAACTTATTTTCTGTGGGAATGTTTGATATAGAACAAAAAAAAAAGACTACAATACATCAATGTAATAAACACTTATTTCTATTTGTGTAATGTATGAGAAAGGAAGAAAAAAAAATATTACGAGAGAGAGAAAGTGTGTTTCATGAAATAAACATAATTGTATACTTTTGTATATATTTTGATTAGAAGAAAAATAACGAGAAACATGAAAGAAAATGATGTTTTGATTCATTGTTTTGATTTAAATTCGATTATTTTTTTAATTTTGATAACTTTTTTTCGAATTCTGTTTCTTGTTGATTTAGCAACCGAAATGTTATACTATTTTCATCGTCTGTCGATCGAACGAACTTTTTTTCATTGAAATCATTGTTTTGTAGAGCATACAGTTTTTCAAGTACTTCATGTGTATCATCTACATGAATATGATAAATAGATTTAAGAAATACATTATATATTTGAAGTGAAAAAGAAACCAAAAGAAAGCTACGTGTAAAACTTAGTCAATGTGATTCGTCACCTATTTCTTCCCCATTAATATATTCAGTAACAGTCGGCAGAGAAAGATTGTATGTACGTCGCTTGGATGGACACCTTTTTGTTGGTGAAAGTTGAGTTTTAGATTTTAAAGTATCCATGGATGCATAAGTATATAACGGAATGTCTGGTTGATCATATAGGTTATCATTCATTGATACAGGATCATTTTGTTGTGTACCAGGTTGAGAGGTACACGTTAATATTGAACTATTTCCATCAACACTACTGATTTCATCTTCTTCGGACACACCGCTGCTACTCCATTTAGAATCTTCCCCTATTCAAAAAGAAACACGTATAATAAAGTATTGCATACAAATCTTGGGACAATCTTTATCTTTTTGAACGACAACTAATTTGATGTTAAGATACTATTCTACATTACTGATGACTTTACACTTATATTTTTGTGATTATATTAATAAATTTTCAATTTAATTATCTTTAGAAGATTATAGATGAACTTATTCATTATTCTTGTCGTAGATATTCAAATACGTAGTGTTGTCATATAAGGCTTTCTGTTAAAAAAAATTTACACTAATCAGTTTTTACTATTTCAAACTGAAGAAAAAATATGATTTGTATCATGTTTCAACATGTTTATTGATAAGTTTCATCGAATTCATTCGATAACGAAATCTTTGCACTAATTTCTCATCGCATATTTTCTTCTTCAATTCTAGTATCATCCTTAATTACATATCCTCGAAGAGTCTTAATGATAATATTTTCAGCTGAAATCGTATTCCGTAGCCATGTTTCATAGACTTAAGGTGTCTGCCTCTCTTCGAAGTAGCACGAATGTAATTTTTAACGAAACATGCTTATTTTGACTAACATCTAAATTTTTAATGATATGATCGTTGAAGATGTTCATGGGAAACTTCTTATTGCCAGTTGGATAAAGAAAGTCCACAAGAACAATTTCGATACATCCACTGCTTTCGTCTACATCTTGATTAGACAATATTGCATCTGAAAAATCTATGCATATCAATGACGTAATAAACTTGACTGGTTCTGATTCTGATATCCATTCTAGTTAATTACTGCTTTTCTCTTATTCATCGTAATATCAAAAAGAAAAGGAATCTTTCCATTATTTTCTATTTCTATTGTTTAATATTGTTGAAATCCCAAGAGAAATTTTACTTGTAATCTCTAATAGAAAATTATATTCTATGTACTATAATGATAGACTTACAATCATCGATAATTGGTTTCATTGGTTGTATTCTTTTACTTATTTCTGATTTTAGATGCGAACTATTGAATGACCGTGGTGATATATATAAATTATGCATATCTTTTAATTTTGTATTTATATCTGTTCTCTCCGGTTGCAATCGATGAAAATGATGATCTAGGAGGTATCTTGTTAAATGAGATTTAGATCGTATCATACTAGTTAATGTTCGATTATGAATTATTCCTTGATCTGCTAATGTTGGAGTCCATCGATGTAATGGAAGAAGATCATTTCGATTAACGGATTTTGAATTCAAAGAATTATGCTTAAGAATATTGTCACTAATTGCTTTTGGAAAATTCAATGGATTTATATGTACTGTAGCAAAACGATTGTTAATTTTAACTGATGATCTATCGGAATGAAATGAATGTGATAGTTTATTTCCAAACGTCAAATTTGGTGGAACGATTGATGAAACTTGACTTCCTGTAACATTTGTTACATCTGATCGTGGCTGAATAGGAGAATTCATTTCTAGAGTGGAAGGATAACGACGAACTAATGAACGTGATTTAGCTTCATTTTCTCTTCTTGCTGTGTTCGGACGATTATTATCATGTGTTGATTGTTCATTTAATTCAGCAAATAATAAATGTGGAGATGAAATGATTGTTGGAAAAACTTTGATTCTAGGACTGATTGATGACCGTTTTCTGTTGAATGGCTGAAAATGAAAAAAGCAAAAAACTGATATAATGGTGGAGGATAAAAAATGAAATGAAATTTTCCACGAGAAAAAAAGAACTAAAACTTTACTATCTGCAGAAGCTCACGCCCAGAGAATATGGAGACGAAAAACAGACATTGTATCTTACATATCTGTGTTGAAATTAGCTATGTATTGATCTAGTTTCAATGATTCGAAATAGGTGAACTTGATATCAATGTACTGCTGATTGTTGACATTAGTAATCAAGTATGACGATCTTCAGAAACTTCTCATCAGTTCATTTCATACTATATAAAGTGTGATTAGAAAATATCCTAGACACAAGATATTCATATGTATAAAATTGTCTTCAAGTTTTACACTATTTGCAATATTGAATAATCTTGGCAGACAATTTCGATAATTGATTTAAAATTTTCTCTAAAGTTGAATTTTGATGAGATTACTCCACGATGAAAGCCTTAGATATATGTCACTATTGAATTTGTACCTGTTTATTAGCAATCAAAAATAAATGACCCATCATTAGACTTGCTTCGTAGGATGCATTTCTATGTAAAGTTTCTCACAGATATCGAAATCTCATTTTTGTTCTGATGTGTTTGTGAAAAGTTACAGTAAGCTACCTAAGAATACGAAAATATTGGTATGATCATATTAACAAATTATTACTTCAAATACACTTTCGATTGATGACACCTCATTAGAGCGCAGATATCATCATTTAATACGAACTCAAGAATACTTTGAAAATTGAAACTTTCTGAACGTCAGTCGATATTCAACGGAGTGAATCGAACATAATTTTATTATCTTTTCGTCCGAGTTATATATAGTTGTTTGCTCTCATATAACTGGCTCGTCTTAAACAAAAGTTAATTATTAATAATCTAGTTTAAGCAAATACTCAAAAAGTTGATTATACAAAACAAAATAGATGATGAAATTTGCTGTTCTATGTCTTGAATATACCACGGTCTTATTTACCTACTTGAATTTCATCTGATTGATTTAAAAACGATTGTATCACTCGTTGACGTTGAAGGATATGATTTGTTTCTGATTTAAAATTATTGGATCGAGTATTTGATTCAGAGTTTCGTTTCTGTTTACCAGTACTAAAATACGTTGTAAGTATTCGATTAATCGGATGTACGTTAGTATGTCGTTTTGCATTATTAGTAGGATGTGCTTGTACATCATCGTGAAACATCAGTGTAATGATTGCTTTATTTCAATGACTTTTTTCTCACTTTCTCACTTTTCTTTTTCTATTTAAAATATGGGTCTTCGTTTTTCAAGATCAAAAAAAAAATATAAGAGAAAAAACAAGAGAAAACGATGTAAGAAATAGTAAATTTATTGCAAGCAAATATATCAATATTTTCTCTTTTTTCTGTTTAATTAATAAAATGAAAAATCAAGCGGCAAAAAATGGGACAAACTAAAGAATTTTTTTAGATGGTATTTTCTAGAGAACAAAATAAAATAATTCTAATTGATGGTGGTCTTGGAACAACATTGCATGAATACGGACTTGCCATTCTCGACGAGCCTTTATGGTTAATAGTATCAACAGAAATTTCCTTGATGTATTTCTATCTGTGTTCTTTTTTATTTTCTGCAAGGTCTGGAAAAGTCATATTGGACCAGCCAGAAGAATTAGAAAAAGTACATAGAGCGTAAGAGAAACGCATATATAATAATCATGGATACTAAATCTATTGACATATTCAGATTTGTTCAAGCTAAATGTGATGTCATTTTAACTGCTACGTATCAAGTCTCAGTTGATAATTTAATGAATCATTATCATTTATCAAATGAAAAAGCAGAAGAAATTATTTACAGTTCAGTTCAAATCGCTCGCAATGCTATTGGTAAGTACAATTTTAAAACTACAAATGAAGATGATGTTTCGTTTTTGTTTTATTCCTTTAAAAATAAGCTGCCGAAAAAGCTGAATGCTATGTTGCTGCTTCGATTGGTCCTTATGGAGCAATGCTATGTGATGGAAGCGAATTTAATGGATGGTATACAAATTCGATGACAATCGAAGTATTTTAGTTTGTCTATTTGTGTTTTGTAACTTCGCTTCTAATATTGTAAATGTGTCTGATTTTTTTCTGTCTGTGTAGCAAATCAAGGATTGGCATCGACCTCGTTTGGCAGTGTTGGCTCGTGCCGAACCTGATTTGATTGCTTTCGAAACAATACCATCGCAAAAAGAAGCCGAAGCACTCGTAGAATTAATCAAAGAGTTTCCAAATGTGAAAGGTTGGCTTTCTTTCAACTGTCAGGTATTGTATGTCTTAGTACGAAGTAGTTAGATGTGAAACTTGATGAGATTCCTTTATTTTTTTGACGAAAAAACCTCGTTTCTGTTCGAATATAGTAATGTTCCTTTAGGTATATGTTTCATGTTTTTGTTGCACATGAGTGATCGTGAAATATTAATGTTTATTTTCATTGCGGAATAATTTCCAAGATACGCCTAATTTTTTGATAATTAAAGAATGATCAGGAAAATTTAGATTTGCATGTCATAGTACATGTTTTTGAATCATGCACAATAAATAAGATTGTAATCAAAGAGAAATATATCGTTGTTCTACTTTATGACACTGAATTTATTTTGGTAGAATAAAACAAAGAAAAAAGGTCAAAAACGAACCCTTATTTTTCAACTGATATTTAATACATGAAATTTTTAAATTCATAACAATTATCTTGCTTTTCATGTTACTTAGAATGTGAAGAGATGACATTTTCATTGGCTATTTAGTTTCCAGATGAATGAACATTGAAAAACCTTTCTGTTATGTAAAGCATCATGATTCATTTTCATAACTGCTAACATTCAACATAAGATTGATTAGTAAAAGAAAAAATTAAAAAAGAAACATATTAGAACAATCGATTCAATTCTTAGATCAAAATATGTATATAAATCTAGAATTCCAATATGACAGCACATGGTGAACCAATTGAAGAAGCAGCTGCATCTATTTGTCTTAAATCATCTGATCAAATCATAGCTGTCGGTGTGAATTGTTTACATCCAGATAATGTGGTACCTCTGATCAAGAAAATGCAAATGAATAAAATTGATCGTGATTTTATAGCCTACCCAAATGCTGGTATCACATGGAATGCTGAAAAACAGTAAAACATAATATTCTGCTTGTTTTCTCTCCGTTTCTTGAAATATATAGATATATTTTGTATTTTTTTTATTCTTGTAAATATAGAGAATTCGATAGTCAAGGTCAATGGATCGCATCCTTTATTCCGTCTTATATCGATAGTGGTATAAAGTACATTGGCGGATGTTGTCAGGTCAATCCGAATCAAATTCGTGCAATGAGAGACATTATTGATAAATATCCACATTAAATGCGAAGGAACTAAAAACTTTCTTCATAAACAAAATATAGCATACGACTTATTTGTCCTAAAGTTCATATTTTTATGGTTCAACGCATTTGAATACACTTGATCATGTTGAATTTAACTTTTGCATGTCCTTTCAATCTACTAATCATTGTTCTATTAAGTACTCTTCGATTATAACCGTAGAGCATGTTCGTATATTGTATTCGAAAGAAAAAGAAAAAAAATGATTAAATCTAGTTTTAAATCAAGACAGTCAATGTGTGTCTTCTCTTTGAGATACTTTCTTCTCTCTTTCAAGTGAACAATACATTGACAACGTTGTTACTTAGCGATAACTCGACGAAGCATGACTTGCAATAAACATATTTCACACCTCTCATTCTACCGAATCATAAACATCAATGACGTGGTATAAAACAGTATGCCTTTGCAGTTGATGTTTCCTTTTTCTTTTTTCCTTTTTTTTCTTACACATACGATCCTCATAGAGGTTATTTCTCTATCATACTGAATGTTGTTTTTCTTCTTTATTATCGATTAATCAAGTCGAATCGAAAACAGAGCGATGTCAAACTTATTGAATAGAGTTTCAAATCATGATATGAAAAAAGTAACAACATTAGTAAGGTCCAAAACATATGCAAATGATCTAACAAAATTAGATAGACGTTTAACAGTAAGTATGCGGAATTTCTTCTATGTTGTAAAACTAACATCATATAACATGTATATAAATTTAACCTATCATGCTCATATATCGGTTTTTTTCAATAACAAAAAAACATGCATTTCTCATCTAACAACTTACCTTCTAAAGCTGGTAAAAAGGTAACACTATTTTTGATAAATATTGAAAATAATCTTTTTTCCATTTTATTTTAGCGTCAAGCGACTGTTCCTTCATTTGGCCATGCAGCCGATTTCGATTATAAACGTGAAACGAAAAGTTTATCAAAAATAATGAAACAATGTGTAACAGCACATACATTGGATTTAGATTATATTCTCCATTTTCTATCATTATATACAAGTGAACAACGTATTATTCTCGTTCGTGATTTAGAGTTCGAGTATAATTATAAACTAATTGATATGGTACTTGAACGACCAGAATCTCCAATGCGTTCATGTACATTAGCCATGCTAATTGAACCGATCGAATTGTATGTACGAGATTTTCATGATTTACTTACATTCAAACAATTACAAAAAACCAATGATGATATATCAAGAAAATTAGTTGAAATCTTATTACCATTATCTAATGATGACGTACAAAAATTTAAGGAAACATATCAAACTTTATTTGAAAATACTGTACAAACAGAGATTGACGCTGTTCAAGGTACTGAAAGTATCATCACGAATTTGCTTCAACAATTACTTGAAGGGAAACGTTATGAAGAACCAGGTCATTCATTAACAATAGCTAAAACTATAGCTAAACGATTGTATGAAGCTGGTGAAGGTACACCTGGTATTGATTATGAAACGTTTATAAAGATTTTTACTCATGATGCTTTCTCACAATTATCAGCTATATTTGATATTTATGAAGATAAATATGGACGACCTATCCAAGTTGCTATTGAACATGAATTTAAAGGAGAAGCTGCAACTGACTGTTTTCAAGATATGGTTGAATATGTACGATCACCAAGTGTTTATCATGCTAATATACTTCGACAAGCATTAGATAAAAAACCGATCGATTATGTTACTTTGATACGTACTATTATTGGTCACGAAGAGAAAGATCTACATGAAATTTGTTTAGAATATTCAAAGATCTATGATGAAACACTAGATAAAACGATTAAAAATCGGGTTGAGCTTTTAGAAATCAAACGTTTATTTGTTCATATCATATCACAGGGGCAAGATACAGTACCAAGTGATATTGATCCAGTTCGTTTCGATCAATCATTTAGTACCAATCCAATAAGTCCAGGAGCAGTTTCAACAACAAATTCAACAGCAACTGGTAATGGAATGAGAAGAAATCGTTCACAAGAAGCATTCGATAAATTTGTCAATGTATTTAAAACGATGCGACCTCACTGATCTAATCATTTTACTGTTTCTTTTTATCTTTCAATATCAGTTTTTTCTCTTTCTTTCTTTAATGATTGAGTTTAAGTATAATCGAATACAAAACAATAATATTAAAAAAAACATTCAATGAGCTTCACTTCTATTTTACAGAAGTTCACTATATCAATAAAGTTTCGTTTGCATTTCATTTTTAAAAAAGCCATTTTCGAATAAAAAAGAAAAAACTTATCACGACAATTACAGATAATGATAAAATTTCATAGTTTCGATTGAAATCTAGAATTATGTCACATCAATAAATATTGAAGTACTTCATATCATTCGAAAAAACACAAAACTAGTGAATTGTAAAATTGTTTATTTACTAACAAGCCCTTTCAGTCCAATGCCTCGTGTGAATAATAAGTTTTACCTCAATCATCGTAGTAATTATTGAGAGATCAAATAACTTTAGTTGATTCGGAGTCATTTTTCTATTGACATGTGAATATTCGTCGTTCATAGAATGATGATATTATCTATATTCGAAGATTTCTATTCATTTTCAATTGTAAATAACTGTTTCTTGTAGGAAAATTCATTGATATCGTCAAAGAGTTTCACACGAATGAGTTAAGTTCTTTTGCGTAGTGCATGATGAGCAAGTATTCATAAGTGTTATACTATTTTAGATGTTTCAGTCGTCGAAAAAATGCTGTAAATGATGTCCTTGTATTGATTGTGTATTATTGATATATTCAGAAATTCAAATAGGGCTTTATAAGAAACTTTAGAAACGTTTCTTGCTAAATATCGATACTCTCGATTAGACAATTTAAACCTAGATTAAGGTTACTACTGAACCTTTCTGAAGATATTATTTCTTTTTCTGACAGAACGTCTTGTGAAATTTCAAAATTGCTGCATTTTTTCTCTTGCAACGACAATTCATGACATCGAGTGTGTGAGTAATGTATGTTCGTCCACGCGTTGTTAGAAAGAAGAAAAAAATTAATTCATGCATATTACATCATGACGAATAATCATAGGATAATGTGAAACGATGTTGGAACAAGCAATGACTACTTCAAAGAAAGCATAACTATATTTGGTTAAAAATCTCACCGTTACTAAGTTACTCACTTGTAAAACCTTATCGTGTTGAATTGGGCTAGTATGATTTGCTTTTCGTACTTCAGTTTCATTTTTGCTGTTGCAACCATCGACGGTTTTGATTTTTGTATTCGTACTTTTAGTTTACACTCTCGGTACTTGTACTTGAGCAAATCAAATCCGTTTGTTTACTCTTTTGAAAGCATACAGTATACACTTATTTCCGTCAAAATAAAACCACAGAACTCGAACTCAATATGACGCTCGTTAGAAGAGAAGACGAACATTAATTCGCATAATATAAAATTATTTTTTTCCCTTTCAGTCTCAATCGTACTCTCATTATAGAGGTTAATGGTATACTTTAAGTCTCTCGGTCGTGTTGATCATTATCGAATGGATTGTTGAGACATACATATATATATATATATATATAGTAAAAGACAATGTTTCTCGAACAATAATGTGATTTTAACTGCAGTATTAAATACTCGTCTATCTTCGAGTTCATAATGTATAAAAAGAATGACGATTTAGCTATAATTCATAAAATGTCAGAGAATCTTGTTTACCTTTTCCTAATATCATAACTAGCATTGAAAAAAATAGCAAAGACCCTTAATAGATGATAATTTTTTAACAATACACTGAAAAAGAAAATGATCACATCACAGAAACTAAAAAGGTTTCGTGGAAGCTACAAAACAAAAAAAGGTTCCGAATTCGTTGCAAAAATCAGAACTCTTTTAAAGGCTTCAAGCAAAAAGACGAAACCATTGAAAAAGATTCCTTGACGTTTGATAAGCCTTTTTGATCATTTTCGTATCAATGTACGAAACCTTTGTAAGGGTTCCGAATTTTACAACGAATTTGAAACCCTTTTTTTTAGTGTAAGATATATATGTATATGACTGAATTGTTACTATTTGGTGCAATTTGCGCAAAAATATTAAAGCAGTCCGAAATAATTTTTGATTAGTGCATTTTATGATCGTCAATGCCTGTACTGCACGGTGAAATTTCCCCTGCACTTTATCTAATATTTAGGGAGACATACGTGATAGAAATATTCAATTTTTCTCACCAGTGCTATTTGCTACTAAATCAGGCTTTGTATTAACTACGCTTTTAGAGAAATATTTCGAATTGGTCGAATGATTCGTACATTTATCAGTATCACCAACAAAATTTGATAAAATTCTGAAACATATTAAAGATATAAATCGGTAATGCATTTCTGAATTGAAACAATAAATTCCATACTCTGCCACAATAAGAGTAAAACTACCTCATAATTCTCAATTCTTTTATGCAGTCAACTTAGAAGATCTTTTCAAAATGAAACGAATCGAAATGTATCTGATACTCGATTCACTTTTTCCTAATATCCGTTAAAATTCCTTTTGTGAAAAATGTCTTTTCACATTTAGCCACACGACGTGAATTTCCCTCTAGCAGAAAACGATAGAAGGCTGAAATTAATACTAATTATACAACATTAAGAACTATGTCTGTGGTAAAAATTTCAATGAATACTAGTAATTTGTTGACAAAGTAGTTTTCCAAAAATATCCCTTTACATTTCGTTATATAATGTAAATTTCTTCTTGATGGAACAATATAGAAACCTAAGATTAATAATGATTGTACAACTCCAAGAAATGCATCCATGGTAAAAATTTGAATGAAAATAAAGAAGCCGTTCGTGATATATTTACAAAGTAATTTTGACATTGGCCTTCTGCATAGTGACCGAATATCTATTTTAAAGAAAGAGATTGCGTTCTTTTATACAAGAAATAATCGTTGAGGCAAAATGCATTTTAGCAGTTATTTACTAATTTACTTCTGTATTTTTTTATGCATTCGTTCTCTTTCAGCATGCTTGCTCTAGGATACACTTGGAGTACAGTGTCCTTCTACACAAAAGTGACGAAGTGTATTACACAACATGTCGCGTACGAAGGGCCATAGAAAGAAAAAGATAGTAGTTCACGAGATATAAATATTAGTAGAACATTTGACGCTGAACAAAACTTAGTATTCTTTATTTTTTTTCTCTCCTTGGATGGTTCAAAACAGTTCATTGTTTAGTAATTACATCTGGCTGTAAAATATGATTTTTTCACAGTACACGCTCATAGCTCACGAGCAGCAAGAGCTAAAGAACTGAAATTCAGTATGGCAGTGGGAAACCCAAAGGCTAGAAAAATATAAAAAAATTGTCGAAATCGATTGAAGGAAACAAAATTGATTAGCCAAATATAGCTGAAATCTCAATGGTACAAAAAACTTGCAAGCCACTCTTACATGCCGATAAAGAGAAGACGACTAATGTTTTCGTTTTGAATGACACATAAAGATTCTTAAGAAAATCGAATATTCAATTATAAAAACTCTTTTTTAACTTTTCTCATACAAAAGATTCTTAGCATGATGTAATAATCAGAATTACTTTTTTCCTTTTACCATGTAACCGACGAAATAGATAGTTTTTTTATTTCAAAGTAACAATAAAAACAAACGAGAAGTACATTTAAAATCTTCTTTACGATGATAAACGAACAAGAAAAAAGAACTAACGGAAAAACAAAAGTAGAATATGACATGGAAAGATAAACAGACCAATAGTTTTATAGATTTTTCTTTTGAGAGGCAACGAGAGAAATAATCATAATATACGTCAATTAAATAATCTAAACAATATGGTTCTTTTTTCGTTTTTATACAACTCTGCGAACTTCGAAAAATCGTTTAAGATAATAAACTTGACCAAATGTCATAGATAGAAGAATAAATGCTTCAAAAAATGACCACATAACAACACGGGAATTAGTGTTATCATTAACTAAAATCAATAGTTCAATATATATGTACTGAAAATATTTCAAAATGAAAATAGAGAATTTACTTGCGCGATGAATACGCTCTCGAACTTCCATGAATTCTTGTTCATGTTTAACATTTGTTAATGAGGCCGATAATTCAGCAACTAATTCTTCAAGTTTATTATGATGAACTGAAATAATAAAAAGGGAAATCATTCGATACTTTCGTCTTTCCTGTAAGGGTTGCAGCGATACTAATTATCTGATTTTGTTCTCATCTTTTGAGATTCATGTCTTTTGGATTCCTGATAGGCCGTCATGATGCGCGATTCTGAACGCTTCTTGAAACATGTATGATTAAATTTGAAGAATATTTTTTCATAGAAAAAGAGATTCTACAATTTTTTAATTACTAATCACAATCATACTTTTTTGTAACCAGTTTAAAATTCGATTATTTCGAATCATTGAACTTTTTAAAACAACTACTTTATCATTAGTGATTATCACAAGTACTTTAGCGATACCAATACCTAATAGTATCTGACTTTCAACGAATACAACAAGTCTTGTACTCTCTTATTGTAACATACTAAATGACTCAGTGAGTTATGTCCTCTAAACGCTTTTGCGTCGTTTATCTAATCAATCTATTTTTCTTACCACTTGTGTTCACTATAAGCAGTTCGTTTTCCATCGACAGCATCAGTCATGAGTTGCTACTTTACATATTTTTTATTTGTTACTTTGTAGAATGTTAGAATAAACTTTTAAGCAATTTGTAGTTTTCAATCAAATCAAAGAAAAAATTTTCATACCTACATTCTCCTATAAACTAACAACTTCTAGTACAGTATTTTTTACCAAGTTAAAACCCCCAATTGAATGAGCTTATTTACTAACTGAATATCTATAACATGGTGAATTTATATGAGAGGAAAGTAGACGTGCTGCAAGGAAATGATTCAGGGGCAAAAACTGGATGTACAATATTTAAATGCATTAGAAAATTGAAAACTTTAGAATGCTCTCATTCGAATGCTACGAGTCTGTGTACTAGATAACGCTTCGCAGAGAGTTAATATACGAATATCGATGAAATATGAATATTTTACTTCAATTTATGCAATTTTTATCCTGAGCAATGGTATCATAATACGTCTAATCATATTCTGATATTTTGAAATAACGCACTGTGAACCTAGATTCGTGTGTACTAAAATAGATGCAAAACTCATAAATACACTTACGTGTAATATTTTCCCCAGTTGTGCCCGTTGCCATATCTAGTTTCGGTGAATCACCAACTTCCATTGTAAACATAATCATTTTCGGTGTCATTGTTGACATTCTATTACTAAAGCACAATGTGTAGGTACCTATACCAATGCATAAAATGGAAAACATATATCGACATTAAATTTAATTTACCATCCATATGAGCTGAAAATGTTGTTTTTCCACTAGATTCACGATCACCACGATAGATCTCTTTTTGATCTGGACCGGCTATCTAAAAAACAACAATAAAAGAGAAACATAGTATGAATCAAAATCAAGCAGCCAACATTTACCTTAACATCAATATCAAGAAAACCACCTTCAATTACTTCAAATGTTAATAATAATTTCGTACCTGATGTTAACTTTTCAAAGAAGCATTCGTCTGAATGAGCATCAACTACTACATAATATCCGAGTGTAGATTTCAAGGATACACATATGATGAATAATAAAAATAGTATAGAGCTCCAAGTCATCTAAAATTGACATAGATACTATTAATATCAATAACTGAAAAGTTAACAATGTCGAATTTGTTCTTTGCATTTGTATCGGCGATTATCGACGACGATTATTATTGGATGATTTTGTCCATTTACATGCACCAATCATGTCCTTTATTGATTACTTCGTCATCAGTTGCACTGCGTACGTATAAAGTTAATTAATTTCTTTTCGTTCGAAGGAAGGAAAATCAGCAATCATGCTCTCGATCAAAGTTACTCGGTTAGGTCAAAAAAATCATAAATTTGTCCATTGTTTGATTCGATGACTGACTTTTTGCAACACCACAGCATAATGATTTTCCGATTGACCTAGTTCATAATTCAATCTAGATGTCGGTCTATATCGAAAGCTATGTAGTAAATTGTGTTAGTTGTTTGTGCTTGCTGCACTAAAATTTTACGTCTTGATTACTTTGCTACTGAATTCCTTATAAAATATTGAAATTTCATTATGTGTGATCGGACCGCGATATGAGAATGTTGTTTTGTCGCCACAAGCTAAAATTTTCTATTGATGTCGGTTAATACGTAGACATGTTTTTATATGGTAAGTGAATAAAAACAAAAAAATGCTTAATGAAGAAACATACAGTTCGCAGAACATGAATATTACAGCATCGTGGTAAGATTTGAATCGACGAATATTCTTTTTTCTCGACTTCCTAATAATTATATTTTAATATAATGATGATGACTATGAACCAGCACCGATATGACACACTATACGGATAGTCTTGAGTTGCTGACCTACGTATATCTTCTTGTAAATCTTTAAATATCGAGCATTCAATATGAATGAAAATGACGAATATAATATTATCTTATCGTTATGTGCTTTGTGACATGTCGAAATGGACTATTTGCTACTGAGAAACTACTGTAGTTCAATTACTTCACTTTCATAGTTTAGTTAGACTAGAGTCGAAACAGGCCTCGCAGCGACACTACTTTCTCGTTTTCTTCCTGACTTTTTTAAGGTGTCCTGATATTCCTTCTTTTGATTGAAAATTCTGATTTTTCAAGATTTATCTCTGTAGGATTGCATATACGTCATTTTGACGTCTTACTCAGTTATACTGAATGTTTTTTAAACTCTTTATAGAAATATTCATTGAGAATTTCCTATAAAAAGAAAGATTGAAATCAAATTTTTATTTATTGTCCCAATCTTTTTCTTGTAATCAGCATAAGTTTCAATTATTTCGAATTAATTGAGTTATTGAAAGTAGCTATTTCATCATTAGTGATTATCAACCCAGGTCGAACAAGCACGGTCGTAAACGACCATATACGGAGGAATACGGCAAAATACATGGTCCAGTATTACGATCGTATATCTCCGTGTCGCACACGGGGAAATACGACGATATACGGAGAGAAAAACGATCGTTTACGGTCCTCGTATACAAAATCCGTAAACGATTTCCGTTTTCCACCGTATTTCTCCTATACAATCGTATTTGCCCGTATACGATACGGCGATATACGACCGTAATACTGGACCATGTAAAACGCTAAAATACGACCGTTTACGGTCGTGTGGGGAGAGTATACGGTCGTTTACAACGGCATACGAAGTCCGTAATCGTCGACCTGGGAACTGTACTTCGCTGATATTTATATCATTCGGTTTCAGACAATGCGTATTTGGATTAAATCTTGTATTCCTTATTTTAACATTTCAGTCGATTTACTAAGGTTTTCTTATAAACGCTTTTATTTGATTATCTAAAATATCGTTGTTTTATACATGCGAAGAGCAGAGATAACAAGAAAAGAAAAAGTAGAAGTGAAGGAAGAAGGTGTGATGCAGGTAAATGATTTGAGTGTTGAAAAGTTAGATATAGAATTCTTTTAAAGTGAGAGAATGCAATTTTTTCTTATTTCTTTTTACGACTATGTTCCTGATAAAAGTCTAATGACGGCTAGAAACTAATAACAATCCAATCGAAATGGATGCTCAATTCTCAATGTCACATGTCTGAGAAAAAGAGAACACATACAAAATGCATACTTAAAGATAGCGACCGAAAAGGAAAAAGCAGAACTAGAAATATGTATTCGAAGAAATATAATCGAATAATTTCAATGAGCCATTATTGATAGACATGCTTTTATGCAGCTTTCATTCTGAATAGCAGTACTATGATAAGACTTAAAATTTCCTGTTTTTTATCGAAAATTCTGACTTTTTTCCAAAATGTGTTCTGCCTAAACTCCTGATTTTCAAGCATAGGCCGCTACGACCCCTGTCAAGATTATGAGAATTTAGTCGTCTATTTTGTACGAAAAAACATCTCGAAATCTAGTTCTTCATTATGTTTGGTGATAAACATGTATACTGATGAGAAAAATGACGCGAATTCCATCGTTCTTACCAGGCCTCCAAATGGGTCATTTTTTCATGGCCCGACCCGACCCATAGCGGGCCTTAAATATTAATAGCCCGCCCGGCCCAGATAAACTTATATGTGACCCGGCCCAGCCCTCCCAAGTTGTTTGACGTGCCCACCCGCCCGAGACATGTTAACTAGAAACAATCTTTAGGCTCATCGAAGAAAAATATTTAATTTAACAGAATTGAAACAATAATATAATAATTAGTTAATTTTTGGTCAAAAACACATTCATTTAATCTAATGGTAGTACGACGTAATATTAAATCAATTTTTGCCCAAAAATAGTATAATTCAATCGAATTAAAACAAAAATATAATAATAAATCAATTGATCACGTAAAAAAATTAATTTAATAGAATTGAAACATGCAAGCAAATACAAATTAATATGCAATTCCCTTCAAAAACCTATTGGTTGGATAACTAAACCAATTATAATTCAATCTAATGTATATCGATGAAATGAAACACTTATTATTCCAATTGCTAGCGATATTTATATTAGGCAATAGAAAAATCTTCATCAAACATCGGGCGGGGCGGTCCAACAAAAAAGCAGTCCCACCCGGCCCATCGGTCTTGTCCGATGAAGCCCACAGGGCCCATCTAAAATTTTCTTTGGGCCGGGTCGTGCTCGGGTGGGCCGGGCGGTCCATTTCGAGGTCTGGTTCTTGCCTACCCATGATCAAGCTATATTCTCTGAGGGATTATTAAATAACACTGATATAGCTTTGTGCATTTGGAAGATTGAAAATGCTTGACAATGAACTTTACCGGTAAATTCATGTTTGTTTAGTGAGATGTTTCATGTAAAACAACAACTACATTGAGTATCATACGTTTCATAAAAAGAGAAGATCGATAGTTGTTTTATTCACGAAATTCCTGTATGGAAAAATTCCAGTCGGCCAACAAAGAAAAATGATAATGTGATTTGTTTGAGTCAAAAATTTACTCTTCAACATGAAGATTGATTGATTTCCATTCTCTTCAACTTTTGTGTGTATTGTTTATAAAATTCCTGAAACTGAAATTTCGTCGAAATGAAAATGCGATTTAAAAATGGATCTCTTAATGATATGGCTTAAGTTTACGAGTGAAAGCAAGAAATTTGACTATCATTGTTTATCGAGCACCCACTCCATTATTCATAAATAGATGTTCGCTGACGCCCATCGGTCCTACAGACAAAATTAATACAAAACATTTACATCGATATGTATGAATATGTATATGTTGGGGGCAAAATTGGGATTCCAATTTTGACTGGACGAAATTAAGATTTAGTTAGAGATAAATACCTGATGGTTTACCCTTGGTTACTGATAAATATTTGACTTTATCATTAGAAATATTTTGTTTCATTACGCTCTTGTCTCTAAAATTTCGACCTAGGAAATTAATATTCTTTTCCAGTTGTTCATACAAATGCAATATACTATTATCTGTTTCGACGGTTGCTGAATTCGATTGGGACATTTTGTTTATTAAATGATACTACTTAAATTTATACTGCATCCCGACACAAAGGGGAGAAACAGAATTATTCTTTTTTCCCAATTCCACTACATTTATAGTGAAGCACGTGGTTATTTGAATTTATCTCTAACTAAATCCTGATTTTGTCCAGACATTGGAATTAGGGGTGACCCTTTATTTTTATTTTCCTTTAAAATAAAGGATAAAGATAAATGATTAATTTATCTTTATTTTT